>PVJH01003579.1:0-139688 GCA_004026705.1 Nesogale talazaci | reverse complement strand
AGTTGTTTCAGTTTTTAATATTTTCTGCTTTCATTTTAATTGATGTTTTATTTTCTGTTTTGTTATTTCATTGCTGTTGGTTTCTTTTTTATTGCTTCCAGGTTGTGCTTTGCATGGTTTTCTGTATATGCGATCTAGGTTAGGTAAGCCTATCCCAGCAGCAATGGATTCATAATTATCTAGGGGTATGGAATCAAGTAGCAATTCCTAGCAATAGGAAGCTGGGAAAAATGGGAAGCTAACAACCGTGAGTGATTAAGATACTCCGTATGATACTGTAATTATAGCTCATGAATGTTTTGTATGCTATTAATTCAGTTCTGATTCATTGAGATCTTGTGTACAGCAACACAAAAACACTGCTCAGTCTTGTGTTAGACTCAACACTGCTCCAATGTTTGAGCCTAGTGTTGGCAGCCCCAACTTCCAGCCATCTGATTCAGGACCGTCTTCTCATTCCCTGCTCCTCCACTCTCCTAAGTGAGGTCCTTCTCCACAGACTGGCGCCTCCTGATAACATGCTCAAGGTATATCAGACAAAGTCTCACCGCTCTTGCTACTCAGCGGCATTCTGGCTATGCTTTTTCCAAGACAGAACTGTTTGTTTTTTGACGGTCCATGGTATTTCAATAGTCTTCTCCTACACTTTAGGAAATTGAATCATTTTTTCTTTGCTCTTCCTTATACTAGACGCAACATTGGCATGTATATGAGGTTATTGAATGTACCATGGCTTGGGTCAGGTGTGACTTAGTCCTCAACTTTATACATGTCTTGCGCAGCCAATTTCCCCGATGCAATGCTTTTTTTGATCTTCTGAGGGTGCGTGCATGAGCACTGATTGAGATCTAAGAAAGAGAAAGTGCTGGGCAATCTTTTTTTTTTTTTTTTAAAGAATCTGTTTATCCTGTTGTTACCTATTGCTCCAATTGTGAGACTTTTTGTTTTGTTTATGGAGGTGCAATCCACACTGAAGGCTGCAATCCTTGATCTTCAACAAGTCCTCCTCACTTTCAGCAAGGTATCTTGTTTCATAGTGCAGCTTGTTAAGGTCTCCCTCCACGCCCGAGGTCGCAGTCTTCTTCATATGGCCTCGCTTCCCTGAGTATTTGCTCAGTATAGAGATGGAGCAAGGATGATGACAGGATACGACCCTGACCCGCACCCTTCCTCATTTTAAACCTGGCAATATTCCCTTGTTTTTTTTTTTTTTTTTTTTTGGCAGAATTGCCTCTTGATCCTGGTACAACTTTCACATGAACACAGTGAAATTGTCTTCAGTGTTCTTTTCAAGGTGGCTCATAATTTTTCCCACAAAAATGAATTTCTTTGATTAGCACATACAAGTACATATCGTCCTGGTGTTTTCTGTTTTCAGCTACACTCAGTCTGGTATCGGCAATGTTGTCTCTTGATCCCCATTCTCTTCTGAACGTGGCCTGAAACTGTCGCAGCTCCTTAATGGAGTCTTGCATACATTGTTGGATGATGATCAGCAAAATTTTATTTCTTTAAAAATAATTTCACTGGGGGCTGTTATAGCTATTATAACATTCAGTGCATCCTCTGTATCAAGCACATTTGCACACATGTTGCCACATTTATTTCCAAACATTTTCCACTTGAGCTCTTGGTATAAACTCCTCTTAAAAAAAAATCTATCCCATTCCCCTCCTTTTTTTTAATGAATCATTTTATTGGGTACTCATACACCTCCCCTCATGATCCATACATACATCAATTGTATGCAGATCTCATTTGCACACTTGTTGCCATCATCACTCTCAAAATATCCTCCCTCCACTTAGGGCCCCAGTTCCAGCTCCCCATATTCCCCTTCCTTCCTACCCCCCATGAACCTTTAAAAATTTACAAATTGCTATTTCATATTGTATACTGTCCAATGTGTCCCTTCACTTACTTCCCTGTTGGCCATGCCTCAGAGAAAAGGTTATATGTAGATTCCTGAAATTAGTTCCACTTTTTTACTCCACCATCCCTCCACCCTCCCATTCTCACCACTCCCATCACTCGTCCTGATGGAATATCTATCCTAAATTCCCCATGTTTCCGCCTCCAATGTACATCCCCTGTTCTACTCAGGCTTGTCTGGTAGAACCAAAAGCATGATAGTGGGTGTGAGGAAGCATTTGAGAACTGGAGGAAAGATGCATATTATGTTGTTACTACACTGTACTTTAACTGGCTCATCTCCTCCCTGCAACCCCACTGTAAGAGGATGTCACTTCACCTATTGATGGACTTTGGGTCACCAATCTGTACTTTCCCTTATTTATAATGATATAATTTTAGTTCTTTGATGCCTAACACCGGATCCCTTCAACACCATGTGGTCACGCAGGCTGGCGTGCTTCTTCCATGTGAGCTTTGTTGTTTCTGAGTTGGCTTGTTTACTCAAGACTTTAAGACCCCAGATGCTACATCTTTTGATAGCCAGGCACCATCAGCTTTCTTCGCCACTATTGCTTATGCACACTTTTGTCTTCAGGGATTGGGTAGGGAAGGTAAGCATCATGGAATGCCAATTTAATAGAACAAAATGTTCTTGCATTTAGGAAGTACTTGAGTGGAGGTCCAATGCCCATCTGCTGTTATACTACTAAGCCTATATATATAAGTTCTTTGATCTATTTCCCCCATTGTCACATATAGATATTTGCACCTATGTACCTGCCTGTATTTAGACCTCTATAAATGATCTTTACCCCCAGTTCTTTCCTCTATTTCTTTTTACTTCCTTCTTGTCCCACTATCATACTCAGCCTCCATTGGGTTTCAGTATTTTCTCTCTGTTACATTACCCTTGGTCCATCTCTGCTGGACTTCTCACAACTACCTTGTCTCTACTTTTGGATCAATTGGTATACCCTTATCCCTGGGCTGTTCAACACCATCTCCTTTCCCCCTCCTCCCCTTCTCCCATGGTCCAGACCCTGGAACCCTCAGTTAAGTCGTTTTTGCTTCCAGACTGTTCATCCAGCCTATCTTATCTAGATAGACCTGCAAAGGTAACAATATGTACCCAAAAAAGGCTTCCTAAAATGAAGCAACCAAAGAAAATAAAGCAATGATAACAACAACAACAAAACCCCCAATGTCACACACACACACACACATATATATATATATATATATATATATATATATATATATATATATAACCAATATAGAAACAGGTAAGTAATTCAAGGTCTGTTCATTGATCTCCAGGCTCCAGGAGTGTCCCCTGGTTGAGTCAGATGGGGTGCCACTCCCTGGTCCCAAGGTTTATCATGGTCATTCCATCTGAATCTCCATGCTCTGTTGCACACCCTTAGTGTTTTTCCCTGGTGTGGTTGTGTCAGACAGAGTATAATCCTGACCCTGGTTCTCCACTGTTGACCCTGAAAGGCCTTGGTTCAGTGATGGTAGCTGTATTTCATAGTGGGGCTGGCCACATATGATCCTCTTTGTGCATCGGCTGTTCTGAGTGGGAGTATCGCCCTGAATGATCGGTGGACCAGGATGTACTCCATTCTCTCTTCCTCCCTCTTCATTTGTTCTCATGTGTTCTGGTCAGGCAACTCTCATTCCCCAAGGTGCAGCTTCAAGTGCTGACCTCCAAGACAAACTCCCCTGATGGATAGGTGGCTTCCCCCTGTAGTTGGAATTGGGGCTGATGCTCAGACTCTGTTGGTTCTCCACTTCAAATTTTATTTTATTGTAATAACAATAATATTGTTCTGTAATTATAATAAATTAATCTAATCTATTAGCATATCATCTAGTTTTAAATATGAGCATCATTCAGACCCACATATGACAGGATAAGACAAAAAAGATAGGGAATTTTTGAAAAGGAGTTATTTAGGAACTTTCAGGGAAGCTAGAGTACCAACATGGTGAGTGAGGTACTCATTAAGCCGCCAGTCATAACGTCAGTGGTTTGAGTCATGATTAAAAATCTATCCCATTTCAATGGGTTTGATGGGTGTGGCAGTCATGTGCTTATGTTAATTTTATGATTGAAATGTAGGGGTGGAGTCTAGCCTGTTAATGTGGAGATAGCCATTGAGTAGCCAATGAGGCCTCTATGTGGGCATGGCTTTCTCCTGAGACTTCTGGGAAATCTCACAATATTTCCCTTGTGAAGATGAGAAGTTATCTCCCCCACTTGTTGGGAGTTAGTCTCAGAGATGATGAATCACGAAAAAGATAAGCTGGCAGCGTCTGAGAAGCTGGAGGAGCCAGCGGAGAGACCACACGGCCTTGTCCTGATGGAGCCAGACCTCTGAAGCTGGAGCGGTATGCTGTTGATGGACCCTGAGCCCTGGAAGCGAGGGACCATGAGAAAACCCCTGCCAGTGCCGGGATTCTGCACCCACCGACTTGTGACTTTGTGAGTCAGAAGAAGACTTTATAGACTGATTTCGGGCATATAGGTTAATATCGGACTTGCGACTTTGGGCTGGACTGGGCTGGGATGCCTTCTCAGTGTCACATTTCTTTTGTATATAAACTCTTTTCTTATATCGGTATGCGTGTGCTTGAATTTCTTCCTCTAGTCTATCTGGACTAACACAATGGGTTTTCTATTAATCCTTTTTTGGTCTACTTACTCTATTGGTAAGTCTGGGAATTATGAAATATCTAACTACCATTGTAGATTTGCTGTTTTCACCTTTTATTACTAACTTAACTCTACATAGTTCGGTGCTTTTTATTAGGTGCTTATGTATCTTAGCTTCTTTTGTATAATGAATCTAAATGGTACAGTACAGAAGTTCTTAGCTGACAGCCTAAGGTCAGTGGTTTGAACTCACAGATTGGCTTTATTGGTGAAAGACCTTTCATAAAGACTACAGCCTTGGAAAGCCTATGGTACATTTCTGCTCCATCTTATAGGATCTCTGTGAGTCAGACTCCATTCTAAAGCAATAGTTTTTTTTTAATTTTAATGTGCACTGTTGAATCCACCAATGTCTCCATTTCTAATATACTCCTTGTCTTGAATAACACCTTAACTAATGCTATTAAAGCCACACATGTTTTTTGTATTTACTACTCATATTTCTCTTTTTTAAACTTTGGACCTCTAGTCTATATTTAATGGGCAGTGCTTTCAGCCCATTGGATAGAAGCTTTTCTTTGAACTTTAACAGCAGTTGTATAACATCTAGTTTTCTTCCATTTAATATAATTATCAAGATGGATGGATTAAAGTGCATCATCTTCTATAGTTGTAACTTTTGTCATTTATTTCCCTTTTAATGCTTGCGCTTGATTTAGTTGAATGTTTTCAGTGTTTCATTTTGCTTTCTTACACGTAGCCCTTATAGCAACTGGAACAATAAAACAATGACAATCCACTTTCTTCTTGTAGAAAGGTACACAGAGACAGAGGATGTCCTCTCAGTTAGCATTCTGACATATTTTCCTCAAAAGTGGTCTCTGACTTTAATCTTTGTTGTCTCCTTTGTGAGAAGTATATAAATATAAAATGTGTGCAACGAGTAATCAAAACCAGAATATTACTCTGGAAGGCTATTGAATATTAAAAATAGGTGTTTCTTCACATTTACAGGCTTGAACAAGAAAAAGTACTCGTGATCTAAACTATTATTCATGCCAAGAAATATAAAGCAATATCTGAGGTTGTCACAGAGTCCTGGTGGCCCGGTGGCTAAAGTGGTGAGCTGCTAAGGCAAGACATGGCAGTCTATTTCCATAACGATTTTGCCTTAGAAACCCTTTGGGCAGTTTTATTAATCTATAAGTCACTATGAGTCAAACTCCATGGGACAACAGTGAGAAAGTCATCATGTCATATGATGACTTGTTAATTTTATTTACTTGATATTAAACTTGGTCACATTTCGCAGTCGGAATAATAGTTGTAAAACTTTGGTTAGGGTTTAGGGGAGGGAAGAACTGTGCTTGTGAGGTTTTGAGTCTCTAACTCTTTACAGGAGTAGAAAGTCTGGTGGTGGTTTCAAGCTATTGACCTGATGGATCGCAACCCATGATGCCACCAGGGCTCCTCCTTTAAGGTAAAAGAAGAGGAAAATTTTAAATATTCGATTTTTTTTCTCTTGTGTCCCTAACTTACAGATTTAATATGTTCCAATTAGAAGTTTGAATGTTGAATGTACTCTGTGCCTAAATATGTAATCACCAAAGAGAAAAAGACATGTGTTAGACATAGAATTTTGCATGGCAAAGTATTCGCCATGGTTCAAATTACAATGGCTATTTTTGAAGAAAACAAAGCCCATGTTGCCTCATTTGATCCTTGGTGAAGACATGGAACAGCTGGGTTGCATCCTCTCTGGATCATTCCACAGACCTGCTCTGAAAGCAGTGTCTCCGAACATTTATTCATTTTTAAAAATTCACTCTATGACTTCCAAGTGCTACCTCAGCTTTTTTATTATTATTATTAATTGGACGTCTGCTAGAGGCTGAATTGTCATTTCTTCTTGCCTAATACCAGTCCTCAAAAACTTTTGCCACTAAATTAGAGTTTTTTAATGGCGCCCTTCCTTTAAATTAGTGTCTGTTTCTGTGTCCAGTGAAATAATGAATGGGGCCAGTTCTGCCTCAGTTTAGCGATTTAGGTTGAAAGGTCAGTGAAAATAGAATATTGACCATTGTGTGCTCTGGGTGAAACTATGGAACAAGTACGGCTACTTTTAAGTTTGACGATGGGCAAGCCATGAAGAGTGTATGCGGTGCTGTCCTTCATGTAGTGGTAGTGTGCTCTGTACCCTCGATGTCCGTAACGCCCTCATTGCATCGAGTCGCAGCACCCTCACAGTGACTCCCTGGGCAGTCGGAGACTGTCACTCTGTATGCGCATATAAAACCCAGTCTTTCTCTGCCGACCATACAAGTCGCCGCAGCCTAACTCATAACCTCCACCCCACCGGGTCTCCACCTCTATCGCTATACGTCTGCTATAAAACAAAACGAAACTTGGCATTTCTCCTCCTTTTATTCAATAACATCATTCCTTTTTCTTTGCGCTATTTAAAGTATAATTAAACACCTAGGTATGTTATTTTAATGTGTGATGGTTCATGCAAATGCTCACTTTTTCTTTTCTAGCGATTTTAATTTAAGATTTAGGCTGATTGAATTCCTCTGTTCAAAACTTTTATGACCCTAGTGAAATGAAGTGACTCATTGTCAGAATCAAGACCATATTTTTTAGTTTCAGCATAATTATTTGGAATCACTTTCACATCTTATTTCTATCTTCTACTTTGATTTCCCACCCCCATTCAAAGTCTATCTAGGCAAAGAAATTCATGCACACATGATTTTTATAGATGGAAAATTAAAGCTTGGGAAAAATTTAATAATTTAATTTGTTACCATGGATGACAGGATCCAGAAAAACAAAACTCTGAATAATTCTTCAAATTTATTAGTCTAGTGATCAATGACTTTTTGTCTTATGAATAACTTTTAAATTTTAGCCATCTTATTAACAGTATCTGTACAGTTTTAATTCAACATCAAAATTAAAATTTCTTTCAATTCTGTTTTACAAATTGTTAGCTATTGTTCCATAGCTAATTTTAAAATATTGATTTTACATAGACTTTTCATTTGTAGAATTATTTTGTTTGGGGGATCTAGGAAGTTTAGATAGTTGTTAAAATTTGAATAAAAATGCAAAAGTCAAGTTATTTGGTAAAAATTAGTGAAATACATTTCAAAGGAAATTTCAGAAGAATATATTTTAGAACTGATAGTTATTAATGTTCTGAAGGTAAAGCTATCAATTTAGTGTTACATAATATTGAGAAATCACTCCTAGATGGTATAGATATATTAAAAATTACTACATTAAACTAATTCTAAATATATATATTTTTTAAAATGAGATTTTATTTACATAATTTTCTTTTGTTTTTGATTTTTGTCTTTTTTTGGGGGGGGGAATCACTGCCCTCTGGTGTTCGTGGGAGCTACCCAGTCTTCCTCCTGGAGAGTTGCTGCTGTATTTGAACCGCCAAGTCCATGGGCCACAGTTCCACACTCAACCACTGCGCCACTGGGGCTCAGTCCCTATTTATACAATTTTCATAGAAAATACTTCATCTGATTAGAAAATGTGGGATAGATGTTACTAGAAAGTTGGCTGAACCTTCAAAACGAAGAATTACTCCTAGGATGTAATGGCTTTATCAAAGTTCAACTACTCTGAAAAACTAGGCTAAAAGAACTTGGTGGATTTTCAAGCCACTTTAAAGACATTATCTTCATAACATTGAAATTCCTGACATTATTTAGAGGCAAATCTGAATGTATGTCAGTAACAGGTCAACACTGATTTTTGAGTAAAAAATAGCTAGCTAATTGAAGGGATGCTGACACACTCTATGAAAACTAAAAATAATTAAATATTAAGAATTATTTATCTTGGTACAAATCCTAAAGAGACAATGCCCTCCCCAAGAATGCACGTGTGTACACACACACACACACACACACACACACCCATGTTACTTACAGCACTTTACATAATAGTACAAAGATGGACAACAACCTAAATGTCCAGCAGAGGAAATGGATAAAAAATGTTGTTGTCTATCCACACAATGAAATATTGCACAATATTAAAGTACAATAATAATCTGTGAAAAACCTCATAGCATAAATGAACCTCGGGGACATTATGCTGAATAAAATCAACCAAGTTCAAAGGACACATATTATATGAAAACAAATAAATTACAAAAAGTCAAGAAAATATCTTCACACTAAAAAGGATATTCTTTGATGGTGACCAATAGTGGCAAGGAAAATAAGGGAGGGAAAGGTAAATGGTAGATAAAGTGTTATTGTGGGTGAAGGGGAGGGGAAGGGGACACATGATAAGAGGGAGATCAGCACAAAGTGATGGAAGCAGGGCAGAGCATTGGTGGGTTTATGAGTATTAAAGGCCACAGGGGAACACACTGCTATGTACACAATCCTGCAATGAGTGTGGTCTTCAGCTATATAAATAGCACCAGAACATTGTTAGACACACTCATGAATAGCAATGAAACTTATAGGATACATTGCCAGAAGAGCAACCTCTCAGTTCAAAGGCATGCAATCCACGATTGAGGAAGAGGTACCTTCTCAAAGTAGAATCAGCCATTACCACATGGGTGTGGTGAAGCCTTTGGAACCTTTACTTGCTGATGGAACACAACTCAAAGCTCGGACTTGAGACAGTTGTTGATGGAAGATAAAAGGTTGCAACCTTTAATATGGATCGCAGCATAATTATTTAGCAGCCTGCATAATCTTATTTTACTTATAGTTTTTAATCATTCCTATACCTAAATTTTCCAATAGCTTCCCCATTCGCAGTAAAAAGCAAACCTATTCCTATGGCTTATGAAGCTCCCATTTTCTGGCCCTCTGATTCCTATGTTCTTTTAAGTCTCTTGACTCCAAACATCACTGTTCTCCTTGTCCATTGAAAATTCCAGGCACTTCCCAACCTGACACTTTATCCTGGAGCACTTTCCATCTGATATCCAAATACCTTCTTATTTTTGCCATGAAAGTCTCAATTTAATAAGGTTTACCCTGGTCACATGTGAAATGGCAACCTTTCTGCTACAACTTCTCTGTCTTCACCACCTCTGTCCTCTTTTGAGCATATGTATTATTTCATTGGAAAAATAGATTCACTGTGGATAAATATTAGATCTTTACTTCAAACATCTACATTTTCCATATGCATTAGAAATTTAAACAATAAAAACATGTCATATAAGAAAAAAGCTTGAAAATATCAAAAGTTAATTTTATTAAAACTTTAAAGTGGTAAAGAATTTCTAATTAGGTTATTGGTAGAAGAATTAATGAAGGAAAAATGTTAGGAGTTCTAAGACACATAAAAATAAAAAACACCAACATAAATGACAAAAGCAAATTGGAAAAATACATGCAGAAAATATAGAAAACAGAAGTTCAGTATAATGATTACATAAAGAATTTATTTATAGATTTAAAAAACTATAATTATATTAAACATATGGGCTAAAGATATGAGCAGATAATTCACCAACAGTTATATTTAATTGAGAATTTATTTATGGTCTAGAATATGGTGTGTCCTGGAAAGTATTTCATATGTATTGGAAAAGAAGGTATGTCATGCTATTTTGAGCAAAATGTGTTATACTGTCAGTTATTTGGTTCAAATTACTATTCTAGTTTTTCAAATCTTTTATCTATTTAATGGTATTATGTTTAATTGTATCAATTATTGCTAGTGTGGCATTGACATTTTTTGAACTGTCAATTTCTATTTCAGTTGTGTCAGTCCTTACTTCATGTCTTTTTTTGGATCCTGCTGTTAGGTGTATATATATTTAAATTGTTATTTCTTTTGACTGTGTTATTTTCGCCTTAATATGCAGTTTGTTTCATATTACTATAGCTATTCTGGCTCTCATGGTTTCTGCTTACAGAGCATCTTTTTCAATCCTTTTGTATTTTTAAGTTTTGTGTCTTTGAAACTCATTTTTAGGCAGTATAAAGTTGGTTCATGCCATTTTATTAATTCTAACTATTCTAGATAGTTAATGTAACTATTACAAATGCAAAACATATTATTTCTGCCTATCAGTAATTAAATCTGCTTTGGCTTTCTTTGTGCTCATTTTATTCAGAGTTTTTTGACCTTCTGGACTTTGTATATTCATGTTTTTAATCAAATTTGGGATTTTTTCAGTCATTATTTCTGGAATGTTTAAACTACTTTGTTTTCTCTGCTTGGGGTCATCCCTTGTATATATGCTAGTACATTTGAATGTTGCTCCAAAGATCTCTGAGACAGTGTTTAGTTTTCCTAGTTTAAGGTGAGAGAGCTTATTGAACATTTAATGTCACTGTTGCCTAAGATCATGAAATTAAAATGATTAACCTATTTTTTAAAATAGCTCAACTCCAGTATCAAATTTAAAAAGCAAATTAAAATAGTAGTGAAACATTTTTTCTATCAAATTAGAAAAATTTCAAAAGTTGTAAATACTGAAAACTGATGAAAAGCTAACTTTTAATTTGTTTCTAGATGCATTATAGTATCCTGAGAATTTACATATTTTATTTTCTTTTTTCCTGAATAAAGCCTTATGAAATATTTTTGAATTGTGGCTTAGATTTTAAAAAATGGTTATATAAGCTCATTACGGAAAGCAAAGAATAATTTATTGGACCATTTAGTGGAAAGAAAATTTCTCTTAAAAACTTAAATTTGTATAATAAAACCTATGAAAAATTAATTGTAGACACTCTAATTATCAAAGATATCACTTTCAGGACTAAAGTGCATCTACCCCTAGCTCTCGGGTTTTCAGTTGCCTCAGATATATGAAAACTGGACAGGGATAAGGTACACTGAGAAAAAATTGTTGCCTTAGCATAATGGACTGCTATAAATATGAACACATCTACTTTGGAAGGAGGAAACACAGTCATAATGCTTGGTATAAGTGAAATGGAGAGAAAGCTCATGTACTTGAACATGTGACCTGGAGAAAGACATCAGAATTGGTGAAGAAGAGGAGCAGAGAAAAAGAAAGAAGATCAATGGTCTGGATTGATAGAGTTGTTACATAATAGGCTCAAACATGAAAATTCCTGTTAAGATCATGCCGGCCTGGCCAGTGTTTCATCCTGCTGTGCACAGGGCTTTTATGAGTTGGAACAAACCTAATGGTGCCTGAGAGCATCATCACAAAGAGCAATATTCAAGACATAAGGATCAGACCTTCCCAATACTTTGAGAGATACTTGAACCAAATCTTTTAGAATTTCCATACCAGTACAATTGTAACATTTTAATTCAAAAATAATTCTTAAAAGTTTTCCAAAATGCCATTTATTAATTTTGTAGATATAAAGGAAGCATCTTATTAATTATGCATTTCCTTTGACCGATTAAGGACTCCGGGTAGCACTGGCGGTTCGGTGTTGGGCTGCAAATGGCAAGCTGTAGAGGTTATGTGTTGCCGCATGATCTACAAGGTCAGAGGTTGGAAACCAGGAGCTGCTCCACTAGAGAAAGATGGGGCTTTCTACTCCGCAAAGAGATGTGGTCTCAGAAACTTACAGAAGCAGTTATCCCCAGTCCAGTCTTACAAGACCATTGGTTGTCGCATTGATTCGATGTCAGTGAGAACAGTTCCTGGGAGAAAAATGAAAGAGAACAGGGCATTAAACATCCATGGCGAGGATATTGTTTTGGTCTGTGCAGGAGAAGGAGAGACCAGACCTCAGCCTGACATGCCAAGACTCAAAGGCAACATACCTGCATAAAGCAGGTATAAGATTTAAGATTTAAGTTTTAAACTATCAGAGAGATCTGCTGGCTGGCCCAATCACAACTACATTGACCCCCTCCCCAGAAGAATGCACTAGAGAGGTCAGCACTGAAGATGCAGCTCAGGGTGAGGGGCAAATCTGCTCAGAACACAGAGAAGCAAACTAAAGGGGAAGGAGAGAGATAGAAATAGATGATTGATGATAGGCAGATAGGTAGATAGATAGATAATAGAAACATAGCCTAGTCCACCATGTCTCAAGGACGATATTACTTCCTAGAAGTGCCAATGCACAGAGAGGACTGGAGGGACTGGTTTCCCTTTACTGACCCATAGCGCCATCGGGGACAACACTGGAGGAACAGTGAGTGAGTTGTGCCTGGTTTGTTGGCAGGTTTAATGGCAGTTCAGACTGTAGGCTTATGGCTCTCAGAATTGACAGGCAATATGGCAAGCTGTAGTTTAAGTTCAAAGGATTGGAGGTTGATGAACAAAATGCAGGATCCAACCAAAGCAAGCAAACTTTTCCCCAGTTTCCACTTTTACAAGAAATAGGCCGCACCCTCATAGAAACTCCTTTAAATTACAAGAAGACCATGGCTTGAGTAAAATCAAACCAAACGTACTTTCATTGAGACAATTTTACTCACAAAACAGGTCATACTGTGGGCAGTAAAGACCTGTCCTTGTATGTTTCTGAGGCTATAAGTATTTCCAGGAGAAGAGAGGCTCACGTTTCTCTCTTAGGATGACTGGTGGTTTCAAACTGTTAACCTTTTGGTTAGTAGCCAAATTTCAAACCCATTATACAACCAGTGTGACCTAGGAAATGGGGGTTGCATTCCACTCTGTGATAGGTTTTATGTCAACTTGACTGGATCAGGATTCTCTCATGATGAGATCTAACATAGTGTGGTCAACTGCACAGTGGGAGTTTATGTGAAGCAGCCAAGCAGGTGAGGGTAGTTGTAGAGTTGAGTACTGGTGGTGCAGTGGCTGCATACAAATTGGGCTGTTAACCTGAAGGTCAACAGTTCAAAACTACAAGGTTCTCCATGATAGAAATAATAAACTTTCTATTCCTATTTCTATCCCTATTCCTATTTCTGAGAGTGAGGAGGACTTGAAGCCCTTGCTGATAAAGATCAAAGATCACAGCCTCCAGTGTGCATTACAATTCCATTTCAAGAAGACCCAAATCCTCACAACTGGATCAATATGATAGCATCAAGTTAAACGCTGAAAAAGATTGATGCTGTCAAGGATTTCAGCTTGCCTGCCAATCAACGCTCATGGATAACAGCCAAGAGATGGAAGGACATATTGAGTGAGGTAAATCTGCTGCACAAGAACTCTTTAAAATATTGAAGAGCAAGGATGTCACTTTGAGGACTGAGATATATACCTCACCGAAGCCACAATATCTTCAATTGCCTCTTATGCTTGTGAAAGTGGGAACTTGAAAAAGGAAGCCCCTAAAAGAATTGATGTATTTAAATTATGCTACTGGTGAAATACATTGAATGTACTTGGTACAAACACTGCCAGAATGATCCTTTGAAATGAGGATGACAATATTTTGGCTCAGGTACTTTGGACTTGTTATCAGAAGAGACCAGTTCTTGTAGAAGGACATCATGCTTAGTGAAAATGAGGAAGACTTCCATGGAGCTGGATTCGCACAGAGATGGCAACAAAGTGCTCACACAAAATCAACAATTTTCAGGCTGGTCCAGGACCAATTTTCAGTACAATTTTTAGATTGAAGTGCTTAGCGTTGCTGGGAGTCAGAATCAGCTTGATGACACTTAACAAAAGGCATTGCAAAGAATGGGAATCCTAGAAAACTTGATTGTGCTCACATGGAAAGTACACGTAGATCAAGAAACCGTTTGGGAAACAGAAGAAGGGAATTAAAATTGGGTTTAAAATTGAAAATGCAGTTCTTTGACCATATTTATTCATGCAAAGGAGACAATACAATAAGCTGAACTATGAAGCAAAATTTGCCATCAGGATTGGAGGAAGACTTTGTTAAAGCTTTAGGTATGTAGAAGACACAACTTTGTTTTGTGACAGCTAGGAAGGTTTGAGATACCATTGTTAGGTACCATCGAGTTGGCTCTGACCCATAGCCACTCTAGGTACAATAGAATAAAACCCTGCACAGTTATGCACCATTCTCACAATCCTTTCTGCGCGTTAGCCAAATGATGCAGCCGCTGTGTCAATTCATCTCAGGGAGGGCTTTACACTCTTGAACCTGCCTTCTACTTAATCTTGCTGCTAAGGAGCATTCTGGTCTTCCTTCTTCCAATACAGATCCGTTCGTCCTGTTAGCAGTTCAGGGTACTTTCATTCCACAATACCACCACACAAATGTCTTGATTTTTCTATGGTCTTCCTTATTCAGTGTTCAACTTCCACATGCATATGATGTCACGGAAAATACCGTGGCTTGGATGAAGTCCACAGTAGTCTTCAAAGTCACATGCCTGCTCTTCAATAGTCTGATGATGTCTTGGGCAGCAAACATTCCAAATGCAAAACATTTACTAACTTCTTGACTTCTGATTCCAGGAGAATTGATTGTGGATTCAAGCAAGACAACATCCTCGACAATGGCAACCTTTTATCCTATTATTCTGTTGTGACGTATTGATTCAGTTGAGAGGATTTTTGTCTTCCTTATATTGGGTTGTAATCCACCTGAAGGCTGCAGACCTTAATTTACCAACATGTGCTTCATATGTCCCTTACTTTCAGCAAGCCAGCTTGTGCTAACTGCTTATTGCAGGTGGCTAATGAGCCTTCCTTTAATCCTGAGGCCACACTTTTCTTCATACGATACAGCTTCTCTGATGTTTTGCTCAGCATGCAGATGGAACAATTATGGTGAGTGGATACAATCCTGATGCCCATCTGACTGATTTTAAGACATGCTGACTTCCCTCGTTCTGTTTGCACAATTGCTTCTTGGTCCATAGGCAGCTTCCAAATGAGCACAATGATATCTTCTGGAATTCCGATTCTTCTCAAGGTTATCCACAGTTTATTATGGTCTACACAATCAAATAAATTTGCATAGTTAATGAAACACAAGTAAACAACTTTCTGGTATTCTCTGCTTTCAGCCAAGATTCATCTGATACCAGCAATGATATCCCTTGCTTTAATTCCTCTTCTGACCCTGGCCTGAAATTCTGTAAGTTCCCTGTCAACGTACTGCTGCAAACTTTATTGGAGTGTTCTCTGGAAAGCTTTACTTTTGTGTTATATCAGTGATATTGTTCTCTAGTTTGATCATACTGTTAGGTCACCTTTTTCTGGATAGACACAAATATGGATCTTTTCCAGTCAGTTGACTGAGCAGCTGTCTTCCAAATTTCCTGGTATAAATAAGTGAGTGGTTCCTGTCCTTCTTCAGCGCCTGAAACATTTCAATAGACTCAATTCCTGAAGCCTTGTTTTTAAATCATGTACTAAATGCAATTTGAACTTCTTCTTTCAGCACCTTTGGCTTTTGTTCTAATGCTTCCTGAAAAGGTGGAATGTTGACTTGTTCTTCTTGGTCCAAAAGGTGACACTAGCTTATGAAGCTTAAAGTTTTCAGAGACCAATATGAATAAAAACTCAATGCAAAAAATGTCAAAAATCCTCACAAAGGGACAAGCAGCATCCTTATAAATGGAGAGAAGATGGAACTTTTCAAAATTTCTTTTTATTTCAGTCATCACTTAAAGCTCATGGAAGCAATAATCCAGAAGTCAAAGGTTATTAAATCTGCTGTATGAAACCTCTTGAAGGTGTCCAAGAGCAAAATGATTATTTTGAGGGGCAGGATGCCCCTGTGTAAAGACTTAGTGTTTTCAATGGGCTCATATGTATATGAGAGCATGTATTATCCATTGGACAATGGATAATAAAATAAAGAGAAGGACAAATGTGTGTGAATTAGGGTTTAGTGAAGAATATTGAAATGATCATGAATTTTTAGAAGAAGTAATAAAGTTATCTTTGAGAAATAAAATCAGAAAATTTATTATAATTTAGAGACATGTTACCAGGAGGAGCTAGTCCCAGGAAAATGACATTCTGTTTGGAAGAGCAGATATCAACAAAAAAGGAGGAAGACCCTTGAAAATGATTCACACAGTGGCTGTAACCTGGAGTTCGGATATCATAATTGCAAGTACAGTGTAACTCAGGGCATTGTTTCTGTTGTACATAGGTTGTTGTGTGTCAGAACAGACTCAACTATTCATAAAAACAGCAATAACAGTAACAATAGAGAGTATAAACAGAAAAATGAGCAGGCTTCCAAAAGTTTTAGAAAAGTGAAATTAAGAACGAATGGAATTTTCCCATGGAGTTTTTGGAGCCCTCTGAGATGTACAAGTTTAGAAAATAAGCCTGCATTGTAGAAAATAATTTTTGTAAATTTTTACTACCTCTTTTATAGGGGCAAATACTTGATTTTAAATTAATAAACTACTCTCAAAATTTCCTTCCACCAGATGAGTTTTAAAAATTCCAGGTGTGTATGATTTTTCTAATGCTCATGTTGGATTATATAAAACAAAAGTTATTTCAAAGGAAAGTAGCCCAATGTTTAAAGAGACTACTAACTCCACATTTAAATAAGAAGGATAACTCCATTCATATGTCAGGTACTTAAAATATGTGTACTTGTGAAAGTTTCACATAATAAAATAGAACTTTCTTTATTACTGTTGAGAAGTTTTGAAATTAGGATAACTCCTCTTAACAAAAAACTTCATAGGCGAAATCCATTCACTATTAGGTAATGTGAAGTATTTGATCAATGTAATTTTCCCATTAAGATAATCTAGTGGAATTTTTAAAAATAGATTTGTATTTCATGCTTTTTGCATTCTGTTTTCATTGAAAAGCAAGAAGAGAGAGTGTTTGTAAGAGAAAAGGAATGAAAAAAAAACAACAACAGCAACCTGGAGTCACTGAGAAGAATAAAATCGTCTAGATTGATGACCAGAAAGGCTCCTTCTGGGCATGTCAAGAGTACAATTTAGCGCGGCCGCTGGGCAGCTTTCAATATTCCTGACCAGCACCAAGGTGCCGATTGTAGATTGCCTCTGGCTATTGGAGAGATAATTTCCACAAATATAAACTGGTCTTTTACAATTTTCTCATCTTTGCTCTTAGCTCTTTCCTGTGTGCTCTGCTTTTAGGAGACCGGATATCAATTTGACATAGTCACTTCAGGCTCTCTTTCCCTGCATTCTTCTTGGTGTTCTCAAAGTCGATGCTTCTTTTTAATGCAATTTATTTTCTCCATATCGGTGCTGGGCTCCGCACCTTTGATTGGGAACCCAGGGAAGTAGCATGGGGCTTATTGATCTGACCTTTTGAGATAACACTTAGCTGTAGCTTGAGGGGACAGATGTGGTGAGGGCTTGAATGTCTCAAAAGATATATTCTTGGGTGGGACTTGGTTATGGCTTTGGATGTCCAGCATCTAAATGCTTATGGAATTTTTCTGGTTAGAAAATCCTCTGCTTTGGGAGTTTAAAAGGGGCAAACTTCTGAGCTTCTTTCAGGAGCTGAATATGTTACAATAAGGCAGAGATATTTGTCCAGATCTCTGCCAAACAGACTTGGCTTGTGCTCAACTTACTCAGGAGTTAGTGTCCCAAAAAGAATGGAAATGAAGATTCCCTTTCTCTCATGGGCCATGCCAGTGTGATGCACACTGCATGGGTTTCCAGAGAGAGAGTGGCATCAGGTTGTGGCAGAGATAGCTGCTGGGGTTATTAGTGCTGTGCCTTTGAGACACAGCTCCTGGTTGGGACTCGATTTCTGGTAGGATCAAACTTCTGATGTCCTTGTCAATGATAGAGCTAGATCTGGCCAATGTTTTGTGAGTGCGGAAGGGAGAGTGTCCCTTCTGAATTATAGTGTTTAACAGCTCAAGGAAGATTTCCCAGAATTTTTCCTTTCTTCCACAGTGATGAACAGAATTTCAAATATTGGCCACTGAAGGCTGAATTCCAGAGTAGGGGACAAAGTTGAGTAAAATGCTAGTCACTTGTTATGGGCAAGTAGTGTGAGTGAAAGCAGCCCGTGCTCTTCCAAGCCACAAGGTAAAAGAACTTATCATGATGGCCTGGCCAGGGCAGCAGCATCCCTGGTGTGAACGTGACTATGGAAAGAAATGCTTGAAAAGTGTCTTTACTCCATTCTTGGTAAACAAAGTTTCTTGATGAGCTCTGATCCTAGCTCTTTAGTCTTTTCAATATTACGGGAACTACCTGGCGTCCATTCAGTAGGCTCCTCCCTGGCTGAAAGATACACACACACACCTCTGAGAACTCCAACTCTCAGATCATCTCATTTCCTTTAGGGTTCAGCATTGACCTATTTTTTCTTAAAAATGTGTAACATCTTTGGAATCATTTACATAAAAGTACAATAACACTGTATTATGAGTTAAGTGAAGGTTTTTTTTTGGGGGGGGCATCACTGCCTTCTGGTGGGAGTGGGAGACCCAGCCTTGCTCCTGGAAAGCTGCTGCTGGATTTGAATCACCAAGCCAGTGGGGCTCATTCCTGCACTCAACCACTACGCCATGCCACCGGGGCTCAGTCCTCAGTGAAGGTTTTCAGAGCAGATCGTCACTTCTACATTCTACATTTCATGCACACCTTGTTTCTTCTCATCTATCACCATCCCTACAATGTGACGGACACCACTTATTCCACTTCCTCCCAATGTTAGCTGTCTCCATTCCTCCTTCTTTCCTAATTTTTCTGAACTTCGACTTTGCTAAATGCTGTCTTTTTTAAAATCTCAAATGGTTGATGATTCTAAAGTGTGCCCACCTCACCAGCATTATCAGTCCCTGTATCAAAAACCAGGCTCACTGCCATTGAGATAATGTTTACCAATAGTGGTTTTAGGTTTCCAAGAGTGTCAGTCTTTTTGGGAGCAGAGAGTCTCATCTTTCTCCTGTCGTGGATTTGAACAGCTGACCTTTGGATTAGCAGCTCCACTTGATTTTCCAGAATTACGAGGGCTCTGCTTTCCTTCGATAAACTTGTTTACGATTTGGCTGAACATCTTTCCAGACCTGAGCAAAGGGTCAGGGTCATGCAGATCCTTCCGGTCTTCCTCTGACCAGTGAACCAGTGTCTACCAGTGACATCCTCAATTTAAAACACACCAAAGCCTTCTCTTGGAGATAACACATTTTGTACATTTATTAAATAGGGAATAATGTGTTTCCTCTTTTCATTCTTAAGGTTTTACCTTAATTCTGGTATAATCTTGCTTGATGAGTAAATCTAGGTTGAACCCTGTTTTCCTTAATTGCATTATTTAGTAATATCCCTTTGGACTCTTTGTTGTCTAGAACAAACCTTCACAACTTTCTGGAACTGATAATTTCTGATCACAATTCTTAACAACTGCTGTGATATGAGCTGGGTTCTCTGACTGCGCCTGCCACTAAAAAACCAAGCCGTTCACCTTTCTCCTTCTCTAACCACCACTGCCAGGTAGGAGTTTGCAAGCTGTGGGAAAATTCAAAACAAATGTACGGCTATTGAATTGATTTCAACTCAAACTGATCCCATCGTCTGGAGTAGTCCTGCGGTTTGGGACTTCCAGGACTACGAACCTTCATGAGAGCAGAGAGCCTCTTCTTCCTCCCAGCAAGCCAGGTGCAAGTTCAAGCTGCTAGCCTTGTGATCAGTAGCCCAAGCTGCAATTCATGATGCCGTGCCAGGGCTCCTTAAGTTATGGGAAAATGTGCCACATATCTTCTCCCAGTCTTACTATAGTGGGTGCTCTGATAACTAGAATTTGACCTGGATAACCTCTGGAATGTCTCCTAAGTAACAAGTGATAACTCAGAATACAATTTACAACAAAACTAGTTTTACTGCCTTTTGTTTTTTCTCTCCACATCTCCTCATTTTTTTGCTCACTTTTAAGTCCAGGTACCTCCTTGGTCCTTGGTGCTTTCCCAGGGGAGGAGGGTCCAGCACTGTCAACATGTGTGATACATGTTTTTCCCCCAGCCTTCCGTTGAGGGCTGCCCTCGGATATATAGTAACATCTCTCATCTTTGTCCAGTAGATACAAGAAATAGCCCCAACGTTGTGTTAACAAAAACTGTCCAAAAATGTGTCAATTTTCTCCTGGGGCAAAATCACTCTCAGACATGAATAGGTACAATGGAGAACGCTTCCTTGCATGAGGCTTTTGCTTTCTAAAAGAGCCCTTTATCTTCGCACTTGAGAATCTCACTTGATTCATCTCTTCTGGATACGTCAGAAAGCTATTAATGATAGTTCCAAGTAGAGGCCATCGCAGCATAATTTCTCATTTCAATTACCACTGATATTTATCCGTGTCAGGACAGGATGATGAGTTGCATCATTTTCAAAAATGGACTCTCACATCGTTCCTTCGCCATTTAGAAATTAGGAGTACAATCTTTGATAGCATCTCAACACTCTCAATTACTTTGCATCCCCAATTGCAAGTGTGAGTTACTTTTCTTTGTTTTTTTTTCCCCTGTACTTTCGAAACAACCCAAAAGCCTCCAAAGTATTCCAATCCAACAGATTAAAATGTTTTGAAGAATTGGCCTTTCATTAGTCTGGGTATTTGGTGATTACATCATTGTTTGTGATAAAATGTTTATTGTCAGAAAAGCTTGCTTATTCCTTTTCTCTTTTCTTGTCTTGCACTCTGACCTGGAAGTCACTAGTATTGGAAGTGAAATAGACAGCAGAGTCTGGGAGTAGCAGTTGGCAGATTTATCTGGGCAATCATATGTAATGTGTGCCTGTGTGTGTATGGAGTGTGTGCCTGTGTGCGTGTGTGTGTGTGTGTGTGTGTGTGAGAGAGAGAGAGAGAGAGAGAGAAAGACGAGAATCCCCATGTCTCCAGTAGCAGTTTTTTTTTTAATACTGAAGACAGATGTCTATCCTGATAATCTTTACTGATAACCCAGTGACTGGAAATTGACTTGCTACCTATGATCAAGTGAAGACGAGGCTGAACCAGATAAAGGGGAAATGAAATAGAGTCCGCAGAGAAGAAAATGAGCACAGAGTCAATAGGTGAGAAAAGAAGGCTGCTGCACCGTGATTCGGGATTATTTGATCAATGGCGGGGAACATGCAGGGGGAAATAGCAGGCAACCCAGTTGTTTAGTACTCTATCTACAAATCAGTCAGATAGCTGTCTGTGAAATGATTAGCTATTTCAGTGATGAGTGGGTAATGCTACAGTGAGAAAAGCAGAGGATACGGAGTGAACCAAAATAACTCAAGCTACAAGACAGTTGTGCAGATAGATTCAGTATGGATCACCTGTATCAGCCACTGACTCCTAGCAAAAAAAATGTGTGATACTGTGATTTTGACATTATTTGGTGTCAACACTATCCTACAATATAGTGTTCATTGTGCATTTCTTTCCAAGCTAAAGAGCAAAGTGAAGCGAGGCCAAAGACATAAGACACAGTAGGCAGACTTTCTTTAAAATTAATGGGAAGGCAAATGTAAGAAAGAAGAGGAAACTTGACCAGCATGGTTACTCTGAAGGCATGCTTATCCCTAACAGTCACCACTTTTCATCTTAGAGTTTTGTCTCTATCATATTTTAAAAGTGGTATTTGTTTTTCTTCCAGTCTAGCTCAGGGATATGTTTTAACTAAGTTTATTTATGTTTTGTTATGCCAGACTTAAAAAGAGCGGCTTTATTTTGGTTTCTCATGAGTTTGGAAATATTGTCATCATATGCCTGAAGATATGTTTTACACAGCAGGTGTTAAGGATCCAATAAGGTCTGTTGGACAAATGATTCATAAAAAATGTGTTCACATGCTGTACAATTGTCACGCGAAACCACACAGATGAAGCCGCCCTATTCTATTGAGGAAGTGCTATGTGTTTTTGTACAAACTGTGATACACATGGTTTTTAGCCAAGGAACCAGACTCTGAGAAAGTTTTTGGAATAATTTACTTATGTTGTACTGATTTGTTCAGTAGGAGTGTGATATAAATATGCTCTTATTGCATATTACAGAGCATCCTAGTGGGTCTTCATAAAATGGATTTGAAATATCTCAGGAAATTATGGTAAAAAATTGTGGCTCAGGAAAAAAAGATTAAAAAATTGAGAAAAAGGTAGCTGCTAATGAAAAATATATAGTTTTTAAAAAAATGATGGAGCTTGAGAAGTAATCTTGAGTCCTTGGGTGAGGGCTGTGTTTTTAATTAAGGGATGATTAGAGGTCAGCTTTTGGTCCACACACCTTCTGTTTTGCAGTGGTATGACATTGGTGAGTGTGAAATAACTTTTCTCAACAACTGGGAGATGGGGTTGTCTATGGAAATGCTCAATAACACTGCAGCTGAAAATTAGTAACTGAAATGACCTGGCTTCCCTATCCAGGTACTGCATCTCAGGAAGCATACTAAGAAAGCATACTTCTGGGTGTACTTTATTGGTATGTCCAGAAAGCACATAGACCTTGCCCTACCTACCACATCAATAAATCCCACTTTCCCCAAGTACTTCATTATCATGTAAGTATCACAATGATGGGAAACTTAATGGAAGACTAGGAGGGCCTGATTAGCGAAGGACTTTGAATTCTAGGAGGAGTGGTTCTGATTTTATTTTACATGCATCAAGAGTCAACTGACTTATATTTGAACTGAGAAGTGGCCTGACCGTCGTGGAGTCTTGAGGAGATAACAGCATTGGAACTAGGGAGAAGGGATTCCAGGAGAGAGAAGCAAACAGTGAGGTAAGGCGTGCCTTTCCTCGGTCCGCTGGCTGTATCTGTGTGTTAGTCCGGGTAGGCTAGAGGAACAAATGTCATAGACACGCATATAGATATAAGGGAAAGGTTTATGTACAAGAGGAATAGGACATTGAGCCCAGTCCAGTTCAAAGTCATAAATCCGATATTAATCCATATGCCTGAAATCAATCTATAAAGTGTCCTTCAGACTCACAAAGTCACAGGTCAGTGGGTGCAGAATCCCGGAACTGGCAGGAGTCCCCTCATGACTCCGCGCTACCAGGGCTCAGGGTCCATCAACCGCAGAAGTAACTCATCGCTGGCAGAGTTCTCCATGTGGCCGCTCCAGCTTCAGAGATTTGGCTCCATCAGGGCAAAGCCATGTGTTCTTTCTGCTGGCTCCTCCAGCTTCTCCGATGCTGCCATTTTGCCTTGTCCATGATTCATCATCTTTGAGAACTAACTCCCAACAACCAGGGAGATCTCATTTTCATGAGGGAAATATTGCAAGATTTCCCAGAAGTCTCAGGAGAAAGCCATGCCCACATAGAGGCCTCATTGGCTACTCAATGGCTATCTCCAGATTAATAGGCTAGACTCCACCCCTACATTTCAATAAAATTAACATAACCACATGACTGCCATGATCTGTAAATTCACTAAGAGATGAACAAAAGTAGGGACAAGTGTCCCAGTATGCTTAGTCCATTTATAAATAAAGGAAAACTGTGCTTACTGCACACTCCATTAATTCAAATGTGAATTTTTAGTCCTTTTCTTTGGATTGTTTATGCTTCAGCTTGCAGGCCTTTACATCTTTCCTTTCTTCAGAAGATTATCTCACCATGTAAGTCACCATGTAAGTCTATTGCGCTGTTCCTCATTCTTAGATCCTCATGTGGTGGCATAGAAATTGGACAATTATGAAGACTGCTCCATTTTGGCTGAGATGAAATATGACAATAAGGAGGTTCATATCAGGGGTTATTTTTGAGGAAAAATCACAGTATTAGATGATTAATATAAGAGGCCAGAATAGGTAGAAGACACATTTATTCTAGTGCCCCCAAATAGTTTAAAAGATAGTGTGAGATTTAATTGAAACAGGGAAGACAAAAGAGGATTTCTGATAAGTGAGATATGTTTTATGGATGTTAAATTTCTGGTGCATGGGACATGCTTTTGTAAGTTTGTAGGAACCATTGTCATGGGTGACTACATTTAGACACATAGATACAAATGTGACTTTTAGAGCTAAAACAATAAGGTGGCAATATTTGTTATAGAAAAGAATATATTAGGAACACAAAGAGTCAATGGCACATTTAATTTGTCATTGGACTGAAAGAAATTAGCAAAGAATTTTAAGGAGGGTTTAGAGATTCATGAAGAGAGGCAAAATGAATGAAAAGAAAAAGGAGAATATTGTGTATGCTTATTCTTCTTAATACAAAAGGCTATAGAATCATCCGTGATGTAGAAAGCCAAGTTTGAAATACATTAGTATGACATTTTTCTCAGTATTGTTTGATCAGCATATTGTTTGATGGAATTTCTTGTCTAATTATGAATTTTCCTGGTTAATATTATTATTTTTATCCTGAAAGTAAAGTCCAATAAAGGAATACAGCTCTAGTTCCTACTGAGCACAGATGAAGGTGAACATTTGTTTAGTGACTAGAATGCCAGCTTAAGTGCTTGTCACTCTTTTTGGCTTGCTTTTTGGACTCATACTTTACATGAAAACCACTAATAGTTGTGCAGCTGTGGGGTTCTTCAGCTGGCTGCTGGGTGTGTTTTGAAGCTTCATTTTAGTGAACTCCGGGAATGCTTCTTACATTCTCCCTGTTTATGAATTCCCACTTCAGCTGCCTGTATAATAACTTGCCTGGAATCATGTTACTTTTATAGTTCAAATGGCCTAACCTAGTAAACTCATATTTTGATTGATACTGATGAGATCAGTAGGTCTTTATGTGAAAGTGATGAAACTTATGAAGTTGCTTATATATATATATATTATTTGTACATGAAGCAAGCAAATACTTGAAGGGTACATACAAAGAGGTATATGGGTGAGAGTTAGTGAGAGAGTGAGGGAAAAGGGAATGCTGATGAATTTTCAATTCACTCTTTGGGGGCTATAAAAAAAATTGATCAACCACCTAAAGGTTCAGATGACATTTGAATAGCATTTTTCTTGATATCTTCATGCTCAGTTTTATGCATTGCTTCTGACTGGGAAAAGTCATTGCTTATTTTCAGAGTGGTCTGATTGAGAAAATTGATACATAGCAAACCTGAAGGGAATTACATTAAATAGGAAATAGGTCCACACTCCCTTAATATTATCTTCCTCTGTGTGATTCAGAAAATAAAATTTGATAGTATAAATAACAAGTATTTGCATACCACTTAAGAAAGACGTCCATTATCCAAAGAGTATCTATATATTTGCACCATATGATCAGATTTAGTATCAAAATAGTTTAACGTACTGACACTTGATGTGAATGAAAATTATTCATATTTAAAACAATATATTGACCAGAGATTGTTCCCTCTGTGGTTAGTAATTATGTTAAATATGAATAACTAGTATTTTAGAACTCAAAGCAGTAATATAAGTAATAATTTGTTTTAATTGTCACACATATGTAAGGATCGATAGTGATTGCTACCAAATAATTATTGGTTCCTCCATTGTTGTCTTACTACCCTCCTATTTACGCTGGTCTCATAGCTTGTATCAGATGATGGCGTAGCTCATGGACCAAAGCATTTACTCTACAATCAGACTATTACTTACACAAATATCTTTCTGTTTATCTTTATTTCCTTGAGTCTTCAATTTTGGGGGTTAATACAATTTAAATTAACAAAATCGGGTACACTGAGGTACCATTCAGTTTACATTATCTAGGACTCTGAATTTTGCCTCTTTTTTTGTTTTATCAAATGATACTTTTATTGGGGGCACTTACAAATCTCATTACAATCCATACATCAATTGTATCAGGCATATTTGTACATATGCTGCCATCATTCTTTTCTAGACAATTTCTTTCTATTGGGCCCTTCAGATCAGCTCTTCTCCCCCTCGCCTCGATACATAATAAATTACTACTATGTTCCTATCTCATACTGACTGCTGTCTCCCTTCCCCTTTGGTTTCTGTTGCTCTTCCCCCTGGAAGGGGATGTGCCTGGTTGTGTGTCAATTTTTAGGATTAAGTCTCCTTTCTTCCCCTCTTCATCCACGTCCCCCTTCTCCATACCCTTCTGGTATTGCTATTTCCTTTCCTGATCCTGGATTCCACGTGTTATGAGCTAGGCCGATGTGAAAGGCAGCAGTGGGATCATGATAGCAGGGGGTGAGGAAGCCTCAAGGAGTGGGAGGGATATTGTGTGTTTCATCAGTGCTCTACTGAGCCCTGGTTGACTCATCGCTGTGACCGCTCTGTGAGTGTATGTTCCATTGTCTATAGACGGGCTTTGGGTCTCTGCTCTGAACCCCCTCATTTTCAACAATATGGTTTTTTTTTTGTTATAGGTCTTCTAATGCCTGTTACCTGGGCCGGATGACATCTTATGATTGCACTGACTAGTGTGCTTCTTACATGTGAGCTTACTATTTCTCTCCTGGATGGCTGCTTATTTAACTTCAAGCATTTAAGACCCCAGATGCTATATATTTTAACAGTCGGTGCCATCTGCCTTCTTCACCACATTTGCATATGCACCAATTTTGTCTTCAGTGATTGTACCAGTAAGGTGGACATCACAGAATGACAGTTTGTTAGAAAAAAGTGTTCTTGTATTAAGAGAGGGTCTGAGAGAAGAAATCAAAGTCCATCCCTTATCCTAGTGTATTGCCATATAAATATAGGTATATAGGCCAATGCTTCTATTTTTTATGGATTAATGCATATGGACACACCTATGCTTATACCTCTATCTATAGCTTTGCTTCCTAGATCATTCTAGTTCCCTTTTGCCTTCTTTTGACTCACCATCATTCTTGTCCTACTTCTGCCTTGCAGTACTTCCTCTCAGCTAGACTGCTGTTGCACCAACACCCCCGGTTTCTCTCTATCCTTTCCATTATTGATTTGAATTCCTCAGCTGTTCTCTTGTCTGTGGCGTCATGTGCTCACTGCACCCTTCTTGGTCCCCTTGCTTGCTCCTCAAGCTTGCTTCCCATGCCTCTCTTATGTAAGTAAGCCCCCTAACAATGGCATCGACCAAAGAAATAGAAAACAAGATTAAAAAAAAAAGAAAAGGGACGAAAAAGAGAGATAAAAAACATACATAATTCCAGGTCTGTCTGCTGACCTTTATGACTCTCTCTCCATGGGTCCTGGGGGTGTGCTGAAAGCTTCCCCTCCTAGCCTGATGTCTATTTGGGGGGCACTTTAGGGACTTTGGGGCTTTGCTTTGCCCCAGTGACTGATCTATTATGCTCCCTTTTTGATTTCCCCACTGCGGTGGTTGGGGTGGGGTGGGGGTGGGGTTCAGACTGCACTGCCTCCCTACCACTTGTCTCCAGTACTGTTCTCTGTCACAGTATGCGCCAGTCAGGGGACAACATGTCATGAGCTGTTGTCCACCTTACTGTCCCCTCTGTGCCTTAGCTGTTCCATGCAGGGACATCATCCTCCAGGCTTGGGGTCCCATTATGAGGTCTGGACCGACCCTCCCTTTCTCTTTTTTCCTTCTTGGTTTGTTTCCATGTGAGTGGATGCGCCAGCCCCTCATCCCAATGTGTAGGATTAGTGTTGTTCTCTGTTACACGCACTTCTAGGGCAGGGGTCAGTTTATTTGGATTACCATTCACATTTCAGAAAAAAAATTAAAAATCACTCAGCACCCTCTGGCAACTAAAAACTGTTGATGTCAGGGTTCTGTTTGATGTTTTTGTTGTTGTTGAAAGCAGAGAATACCTGGAAAATGCAAACACACCTAACTGCATGGATCCTAAAAATTATGGAATGAAAAAATAGAAGTTCCTAAAGACTTAATTATGCTCAGGTGGAATCTGTAAGTAGATCAAGAGGCACCCATTAGAACAGAATAAGAGAAGACTGCAGGTTCTTAAATCAGGACAGGTGTGTGTCAGAGTTATAGCCCTCACCAGACCTATTCACCGTGAATGCTGAGGAAATCAGCTGAGAAGCTGGACTATGTGAAGCACAGCCAGGGAAGAGACCACGTGATTTTTGTAGCAGTGGATTCTCCAGCTCAAAAATACCACAGATTGTTATCAGTTGAGAGCAAAAAGATTTCCCTGAATTTGGACATTTAACATGCAACCTACGAGAAAATAAATTTATACTCTTTCAATCCAACCATTTGTGGTATTATTTGCAATGGCAGCATGAGGAAACTATAACATATGGTAATCTCATCACTTTAAATTTCCTTGTAGTAATCAATAAAAACTAAGGGACTTGCATGTAAGCATTTAGAGTTCAATTGCATAATAGACTTGTGACAATTGATTAGCTATTTGGGCAAAAGTCAATTTATATATTCATACTTTGTCACCTAGAATAAGTTTAAATGGAGTGTCAAATATTAAAAATCAAATAATCCAAGGACTCAACCATCCATTACCACCATAGCAGTCACCGTAACAAATACAACCAATACAGACATGAATTCTTAACGACTTAAGAGGAAAGAACTTTCAAAAGCTTCAATAGTAGATAAAACTTATAAATGTGATTAAACAGAAATGTTTTTTGCAGGAAATAGCTAAATTAAGTGGATCAAAAATTAAGGAAAACATATGAACCAGTCTAAATAGAAAATGTTAATACTTACTAGAACAAGTGTCATATCAATAAATTAATGTATCAAAGCAAAAGTTAGTAAATGGAGTGAAACACCATTAAAACTTAATAGGTTGGGGCTGAGCCCAGTGGCATAAGTGGTTGAGTGCGGGACTGTGGCCCACGGGCTTGGCGGTTCAAATCCAGCAGCTGCTCTCAGGAGTAGCACTGGGTAGCTTCCACGACCACCAGAGGGCAGTGATGCCTCCCCCCCAAAAAACAAAAAACAAAACAAAAACTTAATAGGTTAAAGTATCAAGAATTGCTTGAAACAGATATTAGACCCATAAACACATATCTGGAATAATAATGCTAAATTGTAAAATGATAGACTGTATTTAATGTACCAAAAAAAAATAAACCAAACAAATTTCGTGAAAACCATGTATATGGTGAGACTGAAGAGAAATAAACATTTTTACACATTGTTGGTGGGGATTTAAAAAGAATCATAATTATGTACATTTTTATCTTTGGATTCATTTATAAATGCTCTTTTCCCTGAGAAAATAATATAAATATGAAATAAATAATATGATTAAAATTATTAATAGCAGCCATAGTGAAAAAACAATTCTTATTTTGCTTACATATTTGATCATAATGAAGTAGATGCCTATAAATAAGACAAAATATTAAATGAATTTTATGATTAGAGTTTCTGGGAAAGATATGCATAGATTAAAAAATATAAAAGGAAAATATCAAAAATGTTTACAGCAGTTGTGTTTATTTCATGGAATTCTTGATATCTATTTTTTTCTCTGAGGCCAAAAAATGGAGGAAGAGAATTTAAAAAATAAACCAAAATAGTTTTATATCATAAAACCAATTCTAAATCATTAGTCATCAATAGTTAAAAATGTACATTATAATAAAGAAGCTTTTCAGATATACAGAAAAGTATATTGAAAAATAACTATTGACTTCCTTATTTTGAAGTTTTTAGTTAAATGCAATATGATAGGAAGTAAAGCTCATCTGTATGAAAGATTACATACCTGAATGAAGTAGTCTTTTCCAGGGATTTCGGAGTTGCTCAAATGACCTCTAAAAGCCTCTTAGTTGAGATATCTGAACTCTGTACTAAGTCTGTTCTGTAAGCGCCAACTTTGAGAGCACACGATGGCCTCCTCTCCACCTAAGCCAGTCTGTGTCAGTGCATCCATCTCAATGTTTCAAAGTGGGTGAAAAATGCCTGGGGTTTGCCGAGAAAACATTCCAGTGGCCGGCTAGTCTACCACTAACTACCAAGGACAGTGAAGGGAGGAGAGACACAAATTGAGAAGTCACACAGGATGGCGGAGTTGAAAGGAAATGCTGTTTTCAAAGTATCCTCTCAGTGCTCTACAGGTCTTTAAAAACCACCCGGAAAACTCAGAAATGTGAATGACCGGATGATTGACAGCAAAGTTTCCCTGTTGGGTAGTAGTAGACCAGTATGCTAAAGATGAGGCCTTCTCAACGTGCATTTTGTTCATCAGCTTTCTGAAAATTGAAGTATTAAAGTTTTTTTTAATAGACTGTGTCAGACCTGAATTAGTTTTTTGACCAAAGGAGAAATTGGGTCAATGTGAAAATTAATTAATGAAGTAAAAGTGCATGTGCTTATACAAGAGTTAGTCAAAAAAGCATTGTTACAAAAAAACAAAACAAAACAAAAAGCATTGTTACAAAAATAGTTGGAAGTTTATTTTTTTGAAAGTTTATTAAACAAAAGTATCAAACATGAAGCTACAGCTTCTCGACATAACTGCCATAAAAGCAGCTATCCTTCCATTTCTCTCACTATTCCCTGAAGAATTCTATGTTCTTATGCCATGTCAATAAAGCAGTTTTGACATATTGAGGGGGAATCAAGCCATGTTTATTTTAGATGTTCTTGGCATTCTGGGACCAGAACTAAGTCTGAAGGGACAAGATCAGGATGGTAGGGAGATGGGACCTGACTTCTCAACAAAATTCTCATAGGACCATGATTGTTACCCTAAAAGAAGGAGGATGATGTAATGGGGGAAAATATCTGTAGGGAAACTTTCTTGTTTTCTCCTCACCAATGGATGATGTTTTCCTCCCAAATCCACAGTCATGAGTCAATTTCAACTGAGCAATTCTCTGTAAGATTTCGGAAGTTTTTACAAATTCTTTCAGGAGTCAATGACTTCCTTTCTCCCGAGGAGACTAGTGGATTCCAACCACTGACTTTGCAATTAGCAGTCAACACTCATCCATTGAAACCAAGGTTGGTTACAAGGTCAGCAGCTTGAATTCATCAATGAATCTGTGGGAGAAAGATGAGGCTTTCTGTTCTAGGAAAGATTTAAAGCCTCGAAAGCCCAAAGGGGCACATCTACCCTCTCCTCCTGGGTACAGTCAATATTGACTAGATGGCAGTGATAATTAAGGTTTCTTGCAGTTTTCAATTTTCTTAAAACCTATTTTTACTAAGTCCACATGATGAAAGTCTGGTGTCAGAGAAAATCTATAAAGTTATTCCTTTGAAGTTTCCACCCACAGAAGCCATTATCTTCAGAGTTGACCTCTCAGTCTTGAATTTTTCTTGAATTGATCTTGTCCAGAAGATCCCCATGGAAGCCACCATTTTGCTTGGGCCTTGCTCTTTGGATCATGTTAAAACTGATACTTGACTTTTATTTTGATTTGTTCTGTAAAGTCGTCTGCATGGACTCCAATCTTCCTTGAATAGCTGAAGGAAAGATCATCACCCATTGAGCTGAAAGCTTGTTGAGATCAACCTGTTTACTTATCATTGGAAATGCTGAGCCCCACGAGACCCTCAACTTCAGAAGCTAGTACAGCAATAAAAGTCCTATGGTCTTCTTTGACTGATTTCTACACTTCAACCCTGTTCTCTAAATTTGATAAAACTGATGACTCTCCCTCACCTAGCTTGTCCTTGAGATCTTCCTGCTGTTAAAAAAAATGACTGAGTCATCTAAAGCATGCTGTTTGACATCAGGCACCATGTCTGTAAACGTTTGTAAACATTGCAAAGTTTCAATGATTTTGAAAGTTGTCCACTTTAATAGTGTTAAAAATTTGCTGTTACCCCTGACTTTGAAATATTGTTTTTCTCCATGACACAAAAATATTCTTATTTCTGAAGGCTTCCTAATAAGAGTAAGACAGTGAATGATGGAGAGAATTTGTCCATAGCCACCTGCTGATCACAGAGACGTGCTTAAATATGCTTTGTTTGTAATAAATCTGCATATGTATGAACTAGAAACCTAGTAATAATGCTTTTTAACTTCCCTTCACATAATATGCATAAAGGATACACATATACATATCACGAACTCATATAAGATATGTTATACCCTCCTTTTAGTAAGTTTAAAGATCATATTTCACTTCTAAATAATAGAATGTGCTTGGTTCTTCTTACAGCAATGTCTCAACTCTCTCAATAGCTAAGCCAATTAAGAAGCAGTATTTACTTATTTAGAAAATAACAAATTCAGCTCTTAATATTCAAACTAGTTTGCTTTGCTACTGAATTTATTCTTATATGCTGGTGCATATTTGTCACTTTTATGTTAACCTCTGAAATATTACCTACATGTCTCATCGTGAAAAGTAAGAGACAATTTAGTGCATTAACAAAGTTAAATTCCTCACGTGGGTGGTCTAAGTTTTGACACAGATTCTTCAAGATAGCAGCCGAAGTAGCATTAAATGCACTGGATTGCCATTATCTGGAATACTGAGTCGCTTATAAATACATTTCCCTGGAGACTTCATCAGGTTATACATTTTTAAAGAGACACCTAGCGCCCCCAGCAAGTAACAGGCAGTCTCCAGCATCGCAGCTCCTCCATCTGGCCTTGGTTTTGCTACCTCTATTTGCACTTCTCCACTGGAGGAACACTCGAGGAACTAAAACCCGATCTCTCCTTCATTATGCATGTGGTATGTGCTACAATTTACCACCCAACAGATGTCATATCTAAGTACCCAGGATCGTGTCATAATTCATTCATCTTAAGACAATCTGCTTTCAAAATGCACAGCTTTTTATACATTGGTGAATTTGGGCTTTTGAGTAATTCCATAAAATATGTTGGGTTTATAGCTTTAACTTCTTCTTTGAAACCCAATTACCGAGTTCAGATGCTTTGTTTTCATGTTAGCAGCCTCCTTTTATTCCACGTTGAAGAACTCTCCTATGGAAATATAATAAAGAGCATCTATTTTTTTTACAAGTATGGTTGTTTACCAGTATGGGAATTATCCTGAAAATGAGGTTTTGATGTCTAGACAAATCTGGTGAAACATTATTTCTCTGCCCTCATAAAGCAGGCAAGACATTCCTGCTGGGTGTAGGTATTTTACATAATATTGTCATTAAACAAGGCCTATCTTTAGCTAAAGAAGCAGACGGTAATAAGTCAAATAGGGATGAATTATCTGAATCTGAGGAGGTCCACGTGCAAATGAATAACTGAGATGATTATTAAAGGTAGAAAAATGACATCTAGATTAACAGCGTAAAAGGTTGAAGGAGATATTTAGCTATTAGGAATAATTATTAAAGGCTTTTTATGGGGTAAAACATGCTACAAAAATAGCCTTCTATTTTTGAAGGTTTATTTTTCGAGAGAAAAAGAACAGATAGATTTCTTGCTGCAGCAGTTCTGATCTTGACTAATCTAAATACTGTAACCATAAAAGGAAAAGCCTCTTAATTAAAAAAAAATTCGGAATAGAATAGAATGCATTTACAATAACTTCATTTCTCCTTTTGACTAAATACAAGAAAGAGTACCATTTTTTCTTTAAATGGGATCAAATCAATATCTGTGCCTTTGCAATTATACTGCAGGCACAATGTTATATGAGCAGACCCACAAACAAAGGAATCACAGATTAAAAAACATATGGTTTAGAATTAAAAATGAAGAGCACTATTCAATGATGCTTGATACACTTGTTTGTTTTCTTCCTCCAATCAAATACTTTTAATGCAATTTTCACCCTTAATTCCATAAAGAACTCTTCTCCCAAATGCATAAGCTTGTTTCTTATAAGTTAATTGTGTTTTTAAATTTCCCCTATTGGGATTGCAATTGATTTCCTTATACCTTGAGGTGAATATGTCTCATGGAGTTGATGCCTAGATTGTTTGGAAAATGAATTTATCCTTTTAATATTTACACAGCTCTTGAAAAACATGAGGGAAAGCCACAGCAGGAAAGTTCCCCTGTTGAAACTTCTGTGTTTTCCCCTCCTGTGAACATAGAAATTGATTTCCTATGTGCATATGTAGGAGCCCGATGGGAGACAGTTTTCTTATGATTGTGCAGTCAATTGCTTTCAGTAAGTCTCTATAATGATAGGCTATAATGGAAGAGAATACATGGTTTCAACTAGGACAGGTGAATATTTAACATGTTGATCACATGTTTGCAAAAGTTTTCTTTTTGGTAAGTTTAGGAATGTATTTTTTAAAAAATTTTGTCTGAAAAACAAAAGTATTAAAGAGTTATTTCCTGTTAGCTTTGTCTAGATGTCTCTAGCAGTTATTTAAATTTATTTAGCATGCAATCAGGCATTTTATACTATACTTACTACTTCTCGTCAAACACTTTAGAACCCAGACTCAACTTATTTTTACTGGGAATGTCCCATGAAACATTGAATTCTTAGTTACTTCCAAGTCTACCTTGGGTCCAATTTAATTTTAAAGGATTTTTTCTTACTATCCCATGTGAAATTAATAAAACATTTAATAATGTCCAATGATATTGTGTATATAGAATAAAACCAAGTACCACCCACTCCTTAACTCCCCAAAGTCCATATTAAAGGCAAAATAAGGCATGCCACACAAAATTAAAGAAAAGAATAGGACTAAACTAAACTACACAATAGAGAATATTTTATTTGTTTGGCTTAGCTATATTATAGGAATATAAAACCATCCATTATTCTCGTATATAATTGAAAGAAATGCTTGGCTTTGTTGATCCTATTACATTTTCTAATTTCTTTTGCCTGAATTCAGATCTATAAACTGAGTAAACTTAAAGGCAAAATTCTTGATTATTCTTTGAAACATGTTATAGAAATTTAACTATTTTTACCTTGAGAGACCTTTTAATAAGTGCGTTTGCTTTGCTGCAGAAAATATGCCTGCTATCATATTGCTATCACATTCTTTTGGCAAATCTGACGTCACCCTTAAATTGATTGAAAAAGGAATATAGAAACTTGATTTCAGGAACATGAACTGTCTCTTAAGGGCTATGTGTTTTTCATAATTGGCAGCATAGAATTGGTGCGCTTAAGGAACTTTCAGATGGAGGAAAACCTGAAATCCTCACCCAAATAATATCTAGCAAAAATTCTGGCTCTAGGAAGAAACCGTCCGTGTGAGATTGACTCAATTCACAGCTTCAGAGTCTCTTGTTTCAAATTCACGCTCTTTCAGTGGATAGGCAAGTCAGGTAAGTATGTGAAGCAAATAGGTGAGTGGTGTGTGCATGTGTGAAATTCATAGTGAGTGTGTATGAAAAGGAAACCCATGGATCAAGCATGATCCATGAACTTTTAGGTCTCCTGAAATGAGTGTCAGTTCAGTAGTCCCTGAAAAGTCTGATTATTTCCTTTTCTTCTACAAACACTCATTTTTGTCAACTGCCACAGATTCCTTAGGGAAGACTCCAGGCATATCTTCTTTCAGGTGCTATGCTGTCACACATACATGTACACACACGCATCCCTAACTGTCACAGATGGATAAGTTAGCTAGCAACTTTATATGGAAAGACAGTAATCTTGGAAAAACCAAACAATAAAGAAGAATAGTAAAGTAAGATGACTCACACTTACAAAACATTACAAAGCCATGGTTGTCAAAACAGTCTAGTACAGGTATACCACAACACAGATCAATATATTGGAATTGAGAACGCATTTAGCGCCATTTACTTATGGACAATTGGTTTTTGATAAAGGGCCCAAACAAGATAAGTGGGAAATAGATAACTTCTTTAACTAATAAAGAATTTAAAATATTCTATAAAAATAAAATTGGATATCTATTTGTAGAAAAAGAAAATGGGACTTATATTCCACACCATATATAAAACAACTCAAGATGGATCAACCTTAAATCATAATTATCTTCAAAGATAGGTTTAGAAGCTTTAATATATGTCACAAATATACTATATACCTAAAAATGTCTCAACTGTAGAATACAGACTAGATGACTGGCATCTCCTAAGAGTTATACATTTATGTGCTTCATAGTATTTCACCAAAAGCATAAAATAGAAACACATAGAATGAGGATAATTGATTACATATCAAACAAAGGACTGATCTCTAAAATTTATAGAAATCTTCAATGCTGCAAAAATAAAATGACTAATAATAAATAATTCTAAAAACGAGCATGTGGCATGTATGGATACATCACTGAAGATGACATTCAAGCAACAAACATATGAAGATAGTCATGAAATCACTATCCATAAAGGAGATACAAATCAACTCCTGCCAGTATTAATAGCAAAGGTAAGAACCAAACTAAATAGAAAGCAACAATAGCGGGTGAAGGCATGAAGAAACTGGAACCTTCATATCCTGCAGCTGGGATTGTAAAATATTACAACCACCATAAAAATGTATAGCATTTCCTTAAAAAGATGAAATAGAAATAGCATGTGATTCAATAATCCCACTACAAAGTATATGTCCTAGAGAAACCAGAGCCTGACACAAATAGATACCATATATACTTGGTAGTAGTCAACTTGAATTATGAGCTGAGACACCTAATTTTACCACAAAACTGGGAAAACTTATTGGCTCCAATACAAGTCGAGGGGGGAAAATGCTGCAGATACTGGTAAATTTCATAATAAAAATAGTTACCAACAAAATCACATTAATTGAGGCATCAGTAGGCTAAATGTTTCTGAATATTTATTTCAAAGAAAAGCAGTAACTAGCTCTGTAAGTGGAAAAGAGGTTCAACAAAACAATATGGTATCAACAATAACTATACGTGCTGTGTTACTGCATGCGCTGCATTACTAAGCTGCCTTACCGCATGTACACAATGCTGCTTGTATAGTTTGAGGCCTAACACAGGCTGTTAATGTTCCAGAATGTGATGACATGACTGTTTGCGTAGAGCAGCCTCTGTTAGGGCTCATAATATGCATGCTGCATTGAGTATGCACTGTGTTACTGCATCTGTATGGGAAGTGCTAACACAACACATGCAGCAACAGAGTGCATACACAATGCAGTGTGTCTATTATGAGTCCTAACACAAGCTGCTCTATGCAAGCATAGTCAATGGATCCAGATAGGAGTTAATGAGAAAGTAAAAATAAAATATAGCAGTCTATGTATTCTAAATAAATGTACTGCATATCCAAGACCAGAGTTATACTGGACCTTGTATTTTGCAATGCTTGTATGGATCAAGAGGACACGGCCAAGCAAGGGTTAGACTATAAAGATTTCTTAGTCACAACTGAACACCTTCAGGGAAGAATGTCTGGAACTGGAGGCTGAGCATTATTGTTTCAGGGACACCATGAAAGGCAGGCAAAACATAGTCCTCAAAGAATGTTCTGCATCTTATGTTATTGACGAGTCACTTGGATCTTAAATGCATGTCAGTATGTGTAATTCTGAATAATCAGGTATCTTACTCCAGTATTAATAGCAAAGTTGAAAGGAAAAAAAAACTTCAGAGAACAGCAAATGCCTGCAAGGGTGTGGCGAGTCTGGAATCCTCATATAATGCTGGTGGGAGTGTAAAATGAAGTAACCACGACAGAAAGGAGTGTCGTGTGTCCTCAGTAAGTTGAGGAAATACCCATGCTCTTGCTAGTTGTTATTGTTAGGGGTCACCAAATTTGCTTCAACTCATAGTGCGCAAAAAGAAAGACTGCCCCGTCCTGAACCATCTCGTAATCATCATTGTCTTCCAGTCCATTGTTGCAACCGCTGACTCAGAAATCCTCCTGTTTGGTGTAATTTCTAGAGAAGGAAGAGTAGTGGACACATGATAGAGGCACACCCATTATGATCACATGATTATCTATAATAGCAAACTATGGAAACAATAATCCAAATGTTCATCAGTGGAATATTTGATAAACATTCTTTGGTATGTACACACAATCAGAGAATATGCAGTATTGCATTGCAATGAACTTGCTGAAGACCATCTAACAACTGTTGCAACAGTCTATTTATTGGGAGGTACCATAAGTTGACATCAGGTTCAGAAGGAGGTTTGGAACAAGGAATATTATTGCTGATGTAAGATGGATCTAGATTCAAATCATAGAATGCCAGAAAGAAGTTACTTGTGTTTTTTAATTGAATATGCCAAGGCACTCATCTTTGTGAATCCTAACAAACTATGGATAGCCATGAGAAGAATGGGAATTCCAGGGCACTTCATGGTGTCTTTGTCCTTGTGATATGGAGCTTGTATGAAGATCAAGGATAGTTCTATGAATAGACGAGAATACTACATGATTTTAAACCAGCAAAAATATGTGTCAGGGTTGTATCCTCTCATCATGTTTATTCAATCTGTGTGTTGAGCAAGTCATCAGAGAAATTGGATTATATGAAAAAGAATGTGGCATCAGGATAGGAGAAAGGCTTATTAATATCCTGGGATATGCAGAATACACATACTTGCTTGCTTAAAAGTAGGAGGACTTCAGGCTGTTGCTGGTGAAAATAAAGAATTATAGCCTTCAGTATGGATTACAGTTCAATGTACAGAAGAACCAAATCTTCACAATGGGATAAATAGGCAATGTTATGATAAATGGAGCAAAGGTTGAAGTTTTCAAGGATTTTGTCTTGCTTGGATTCACAATCAATGCTCATGGAAGTGTCAGGAGATTAAAAGAGATTAAAAGACCTGTTGCATTCAGTAAATCTGCTATACAACACATCTTCAGAGTATTGAAAAACAAGAATGCTGCTTTGAAGACTAAGGTACCCCTTACTCAGGCTGTTACTTTCAATTATGTGCAATGCATATGAAAGTTGGACTTTGAATAGGGAAGATGGAAGAAAAAAATCCATTATTTGAATAGTGGTGCTGGAGCAGATTTTTGAAAGTACCATGGCCCACTAAAAGGACAAAGCAATCTGTCTTGGGAAAAGTATGGCCAGAGTGCTGCTCAGCGGCAAGGATGGCAGGACTTTATGTCACATACTTTGGGTATGTTGTCAGGAAAGATCAGTACCAGGAGAAGGACTTCATACTTTGTAGAGAGGCAGTGTAAAACAGGCAGACCACCAGTGGCAACCAAGCATAGGTACAGTTGTGAGGATTCCATAGAACTGGATAGTGTTTCACTCTGTTGTTCATGGGGATCACTTTCATTTGGAAAAGATTGAGTGGCACCGAATAATAATAGTGAGAACAATAGCACTAATGAGTTGTGACACCATCGAGTAGTTTACTGTTCAATATCAAAAGGGAAGTATTGTCTGAAAACATTGTTCAAAGGGAACCAAGTATTGGGATTGAAAGAGGAAAATGGCAAACAACATCTAAATGCAATGTGAAATAAGTCCACATGGAAGAAGCACATCAGCCTGTGTGATCCAAAGATGACAATACAAAATACAAATATGATGAAGGGAAAATATTATAGCTTAAGTTGTGAACACCCAATTTGTAAAAGGCTTTGGAGGACAATGGGAATGCAAAATCCATTGAAAGAGTAATTTGTTAAAATAAGCCTCAGGTCATAGGCTAGGGACATGAACAGATTTACTCACAGAGACTATTGTAAACTTTATTACGGTGGATCAAACTAGAATATAATATGATACTTGGTCAGTTGCCCTTTCTTTTGACTCAACCTAAATTTGTTCTTGGCTTAAATGTGTCTCACTTGCTCCATGCCAGAAATTTATTTTCTGATTTTTTTAATATTGCTGGTGCTCTTTTCTTTTTTACCCTTTGTCTTTATTTCTATCCTTATTTTTTTGTTATCACATGCTTCTTTCTGCTTAAAAATTATTTTAGGTTTCCCAGTTTAAGCACAGAAGGAATGGATGAACAGAGATCATAATCAGTGAAAGTGCATATGGGGTCAGGGTTGGGCAGGGAGAGGGAATGTAAGAGCAAATTATTAATGCCAGAGGGAAGAATGAGGGGACAGCACTAGAACTTATTGTGATGATGGGTATGCAACTACGTTTAAGAGTGACTTAACAATGGGAGTGTGTAAAAATGTGAACTTTCTATCAAGAAAACTACCAAGTTTAAAAAACAACAACAATGCTGACCAATGGCACTGTGGGAGAAGGAGGAAGAGATTTTGCTTCAGGGACATTGAGTTTATGTTCATGGTGGTGGAAACATTTTGAGGAGGATATCAATAATGGTTTCATAGCCAAATATAACCAATGACACTGAAATAGACAGGTAGATGACCTTGAATTATAGAATGATTTATTGTGTCTATTTTTCCCAGGTAAAAAATAATTGCACTAATAATGAGTATAAGGAAGAAGAAAATGTGCTATAATTGGCTGTAGTAAAGACTGTACAACTTTCCATGAAATACTTGCCTTATTGAACTATAAGACATGTGGAAGAAATGCCAATGAAACTGTTAAAAAAGAAAATGGCAAACAGGAAGGAAGTGGGATGAATAATGTTTTGTTTTTGAGATTTCAATCAATATACTGAAACAAAGTGTTAGAATTGTTGAATGCAAACCTGACTTGCTCTGTAATTCTTCACCCAGCGTATAATTAAATGATAAAAAGAAAATAATCTAAGCTGATTAATAGAAAGAAGTAAGCACTTATAGTTTTTCCTGGGTACCCCCAAAGAATAAAAAAATATCTGTGAGTGCTCAAGTCTCCTGTATAGAACTGAGTTGGTAGGTGCCATTGAGTTTGTTGTGATCCATAGAGACCAAGGCACAACAAAGGGAAACACTCTCCAGTCCTCGTCCATCCTCACAATTGTGCCTATGCTTGAAGCCATTCTTGCAGTTACTATGTCCATCCCTCTTACTGAGGGTCTTTTCTTACCCCCTCTCCTTCCACCCACCCCCCCACCACTCCTCCACTTTATCAAACATGCTGTCCTTCTCCAGGGACTGGTCTCTCCTGACAACACATTAAAAGTGTATAAACTGAAGTTTTGCCACTCATGTGTCTAAGGAGTTTTAATACAGTACTTCTTCCAGGAATTATTTGCTTTCCCTTTTGGCAATTCATAGAATCTTCAATATCCTTCACCAGCACTATAATTCCAGCACATTAATTTTCTTCCGTCTTCCTTATTCTATGTCCAAGTTTCATATGCTTGAGGCAGTTGAAAATACTGTGGCTTGAGTCATCTGTCCTTTAGTCTTCAAGTAAAGCCCTTGATTCTTACCAGAGTTTTTGTGCAGCAGGTTTACACGATGAACCATGACTTGATTTCTTCTTCACTACTGTTTCCAGGCATATTTGTAGTGGGTCTAGGCAAGAGAACATCCTTGAAAGTTTCAAACTTTTATCTATTTATCATGATGTTACCTATTGGTCCAGTTTTGAGGATTATGGTTTTGCTTACATTAAGTTTTAACCATAGTGAAGGCTACAATCCCTGATCATCATCAGCAAGTGCCTGATATCCTCCTTAATGCCAACAAGCAAAGTTGTGTCATGTATGTATTCTATATTGTTAGTAAATCATCCTCCAATTCTGATACCACATTCTTTTTCATATAAGCCAGTTTCTTTGATTTTTTTTAACATCAACTTGAATAAGTATGATGAGAGGTTACAGCTCTGACATACACCTTTCCTGATTTTAACTGCCTCTTGATTCACAGGTAAGCATTTTCTGGCACCCTCTTCTGAATCTGACCAGCGCTTCGGGCAACTCCCTGTCAATGTATAGCTGCAAGTGTTTTTGGGTGATCTTAAAATTTTTACTTTACATGTGACAGCAATGATATAAGTCTATATCATTGAGCATTCTGTCCAGTCACCTTTCTTTGCATGGGTCTAGATATCATCTCTTCCAGTCAGTTGACCAAGTAACCGTCTTCCAAATTTTCTGGTCTAGACAAATAGGTGCTCCCCTTTCTTCATCAGCTTCTAGAAATACTTCAATTGACATTCCATCAGTTACTGGGACCTTAATTTTGATTAATGTTTTTAGTGCAGTTTGAACTTCTTGCAATATCATTGATATTTGTTCATATGCTACTTTCTGAAATATTTGAATTTCTACCTGTTTTTTTCGGTAGTGACTGTATATTCTTTCCAATTTCGCTTGGTGTTTCCTGAGTTGTTCACTATTTTTTCCCATACATTTTTTCATTATTGGAACTCAAGACTTGAATTTTTTTCTTGAATTCTTTCAGTTTAAGTTATGTTGAGTATATTCTTCCCGATCTCCAACAATGTATTACTTCAATTCATTAGGACTGCAGTATCTGACAATGTTTATATGCTATGGGTAATGTTTTCAGCAGCTACTTTCTTCAAAGTGGGCAGCCAAATTCCTACTTTGTGGCCTGTTCTTAGTCTAGAAACTGTTGAATTTGCTCAATTTGGGTGACCTTGCAGTGTTTGAAATGCCAGTGACATAGCTTCTAGCACCTCAGCAACACACAAACCACCATAGCATGACAAACTGACAGACAATTGGCAATTGATAAGTCCAAGATGCTAAAAAAAAGACATTTCTCTAACAGTAGATAAAGACAGGAAGTCTTTTCCAGAGCTCACACTCTTAATTTAAGCTTCTAGTTTCCTAAACTGTGAGTGAACAAAATACTGCTTGTTAAAATCTACTGTTGTACTTCTATCATAGCACCATAAGACTATTATGATATTCAGTATTAACAAGCATCAATCTACAAATATATGGGCAGACAGGCAAGATGAACAAAGTTATGAAGCAAAATGTGCATGAACCATTGACTGGAATGTAAATTTCCTGTGTAAAATTTTATTAAAACTCAATAAAATTGAGAAAATAATTTGCTTTGTTCTAATCTTTTACCTTAAGAATGGATAGTTTTGAACTGGTATGATAGTAGGGGGAGGAGGCATTAAAGAACTAAAGTGATGTTGTATGTTTCCTTGGTGCTACACTGTATCCTGGCTTGCTTGTTCCTTCCTTCTGACCCTTCTTTGAGGGAATGTCCAATTTTCTATTTATTGGTTTTGGGTCCCCACTCCAACACCCTTCATTCACATCAATATGATCATTTGTAGTGGGTCTTCTGATGCCTGACATCTTGTGATTACACAGGCTAGTATACATTCCCATGTGGGCTTTGTTGCTTCCCTGCTAGATGGCCAGTTCTTTAACTTCAAGCCTTTAGGACTCCAGATGCTATATCTTGTAATAGCCAGGCATCATCAGCTTTTTTCCCCATATTTGCTTATGCACCCATTTTGACTTCAGCAAATATGTCAGAGAGGCAAGCATCACAGAATGCCAGGTTATTAGAACGAAGTGTTTTTGCGAAGAGAGAAGACTTGAGTAAAAGCCAAATGTCCATCTGCTACCTTGACACTTAACATGTAAATATATGTACATAGACTTATATTCCTATATTACATATTACTGCATTTCCATATGTACATGCCTACATAGATTTATGACTCTATACATTCCTTTTGCCTCCTAGTTCCTTCCTCAATTTCCTTTTACTTTCCTCATGTCCCACTAGAATGTTCAACCTTCCTTTGGCTCTTAGTAATTCCTCTCGGCTATATTGCCCACCAGGCATTCTACACCCACTTTGCTATCAACTTTATATTACTTGTTGTTCCCTTCTCCTTTGTTTTGTTGACACCCTCCTTCCTTTCCTTCACCTCCCCATCTGCTGCGTATCCCAGAACTGTAGGTCCTGTCGCTTTCCCTTGGGATGGTTTATCTAAACTATTTTATGTAGATAGGCATGAAAAGAAGGAGGAGGAGAAAGAAGAGGAGGAGGAGGAGGAGGAGGAGAAGAAAGAAGAAGAAGAAGAAGAAGAAGAAGAAGAAGAAGAAGAAGAAGAAGAAGAAAAGGGTCCTATAAATAGTTCCACATCTGTCTGCTGACCCTTATGAATGTTTTGCTGATCTTATGAATTGACAAGCTCTGCCCTCCAAGTCTAAAGTCTCTTTTCAAGATTCCTCAGGGATTTCATTGCTTTGTTCCCCTTGTTACTCTGTTCTACTCTCTTTGTATTTTTCCCCAATGTAAGGATTTCAGATAGGACACAAATCCTATACTATGTCTTGTACTAGTTCTTCCCCACTATCATGACCTCAGTTCACTGGTTTAGACAGGAGCTCTCAACACAAGAAATCCAGGACAGATAGACCCCACAGGAACAATAATGGGAGTAGTGATACCATGAGGGTAGGGGGAATGGGGAGAGAAGGTGAGAAAGAGGGAACCTATCATAATCATCCCACTCTCAGGGGGATAAACAGCAGAAACATGGATGAGGGAAACTGATGACAGTGTAACTATTAAAATAATGAAAATTTATAATTTATCAATGGTTACTACTGTGGGAGGGTAGAGAAGGGAGGGTATAAAAGGAAGCTGCTATGAAGGGCTCAAGTAGAAAGCATATGTTTTGAAAATGATGATGGCATCATTTTTACAAATGTGCTTGATACAATTGATGTATGAATTGTTATAGAACTCCCAGTAAAATGACATAAAAAACAAAACAAAAAGAAGCAGGAGACTGGCAGGATATGGTGCAGGGATCTTACCTGCCAACAGGATAAGAGAACTGAGTGCCTTCAGGTAGGAAACTGGTTGGCAGAGCAAGATGTCTCCAAGCAGTTATTGGCAAAACTGTAATAGCTATGAGTGGGGTGTAGGCCGTACCTGGGGGTCTGTGTGTGTGACCGAAAAGAGGCTATCCTGATTGAAGGACTGTATCTTGCGTGCTCCAGTACCTTAACAACAACCTATTCCATCCAAGAAAAAAAACCATATTTGTGATGTGTCTATTAAAAATGAGCAAACAAAGAACTGATAGTTAAAATCAATGTGTTTAATTAAAATTTAATTTTTTAATGGATAAAGTGCACCAGGATTGCTCTTTGATTGAAGTAGTAGAGATATTTTTCCTAATCCTGTGAATTGAGAATTTACTATCAATTTTTAAATTATTTAAGCAGGGAGATTTTCATTAAGCAAAAAATAATTTAAAATATGAGAAATGTGAACACTAAAACCAACAATCACACAAGCAAACTATTAATATTGACTAACAGTGGCATCATTATGATTGGTTTCCACTGTGGTAATATATGCTATCAACTCACCATACCCATCCTAAGGGTCTTGTCATGTATTAGATTATATATCAATCTTAGTAATCTTTATTATCAATTTTAATCATTGAGTAATATATTGTGAATAGTTGTAAAATCCTTAAATCCAATTTTGATAGCTTCCATATATAACAAGATGGTTCTGTAAAATCTTTTTATATTGAATTAAAGTGATTAGTTACAGCATTATTTGTAATGAACTGAAATTTTCTAATATTTTCCTCTTTCTTTCACTTAAGGAGCCTATTCACTTAGTTGCTTATGAGTTGGACTGCTAAACACAAGTCACTAATTTGAACCCACTAATCACTCGTCAGAAAAAGATATAATTGTCTGCTTTGGAAAGATTTACTACCTCAGAAGTCCCAAGGGCTGGCTCTACTTGGCTCTGTGGGGTCACTATGAATGGGAAGCATCTCAGTGGCAATGAGTTTGGTTCTTTTAATTACTACTTTATGTTAAAAAATGTTGATATTATCCTCTAGAGAAGCAAAACCAATGATGCCTATGTGCGTGTATATATACAGATTCATATAAAGAAATACACAGTTGTAGAAATAGATGTCTAGTCCAGTTCAAGTCAAGCTTCTCCTGATTCACAGAAGCTGATGAGCAGGAAGGAGAAACAGGAGTGGGATGGGGCATGGTGGGGCCAATGACTGGTGGATGCAGAGGTTCAAAGTTGGCCAACTGAATCCACCATTGGCAGTCCCCTCATGGCTCCTAGGATCAACAGATAACAGGAGATCAGGAACCAGATAGAAGGCCCAGTTCCATCAAAAGGTGAAGGGCCAAAGAGGTGTCTACTCTGCTTTACCTCTCTCTTTTATGCAAAAAAGACTTATGGCACCAAGGAGGTATCATCAGGTATCAATTGATAGGCTGATCTCCATCTCTGCCCTTTCCCCAGAGTGCCTAGTTGACAAAATCCCTAGCCATCACACAAGATTATAGGTTAACAAATATTGATTACCACGATATTGCAACTGAAAGTCCAGAAAATTTGACAAAATGGTAGGTGGTCCATAATAGGACTGTGACCTCATGGTCACTAGTTTGAAACCACCAGATGCTCCAAGAGAAAAACTGAGATTTCTACTCTGGTAAACAGTTCACAATCTCTGAAATGCATGGGGGTGCCCTTTGAGTCAGCATTGACTCCATGGTAGTGTTTTTTTTTATTTGGGGGGGAGGTTGATATGAAAACATCAGCAATAACAGAAACATCAGTGTGTGTTTATTTTGAAACACATGATTCAAAGTGTCATTCTAATTAGGTAATAATAATTGCTCTGACTGCAATGCATTAGAAAGTTCAAAAAGTAAATTAATACAGAAATTTAGCCTTCTAGGTATAATAATACACATAAGCTAGGCTTATGCGAAACATTTCTGTCCTTTAACTGCTGGCATAATTTTTTTAAGAATAACAAACTTCTTCAGGGACACAGCACAACATTTTATAAAATCATTTTAACATTACCCCTCTGACAGTGTCACCCTGTGTGATTTTCCACAAGTCTGTAATGTCAAGTCCCAGCCCAGCCACCCCCACCCCAGGCTCCCTCATCTTAGTGATTCCATTGTTGAGTAAAACAATAGCTAAATTGAGTCCTAAGAAATGGTAAGGGGATAGAGTATTACCTTTTAAATTAAAAAAATAAACAAAATGATAATAGCAATTAAAAGAGGCTCTGAAGTAAGTTAGTGTTCTCATTTTAAAGATCAATATTAATCTCGTGGATAAATAATGAGGAGCATGTTTGGAAAGAGTGTGAAGAGGGGGTGAGGGTGGGGTTAAGACCAAAATATATGATCTAGTTGGAAAGCAGATGGCTTGTAAAAGCCAAGGTTTATGAAAGAAGGCTTGGGGGAATTTTGCTCGTTGAATTTAAGATGAGATGTTTTTCCTCCTTCTCTCTGAGTATTTCTATTTGATCAGAGAATGCTTTCTGGTGATAGTTCTGAAACTAGTGATTCTGATGCTGTCAGCCAAGGAGTTTCAATGGCTTTCTCTGAAAAAGTAGTTTCATACTTCCTTTTCCAAGACAGTAAATTACCCAAACAAAAGTAACATGTGTAGTTTGCTGGAGGCCATATAAAGAAAGAGAGAAATGTGTTTGTGCAGCAACAAAAGACTGTGGCTTTATTGGCAACGCCATCAAAGCTAATCCATTTGCTTGCCAAGGCAGTGTGCATCCACTGCACGATGTGTCAAATCAGTTAGAGAAATCAGTTTCCTGGAGCCCCCACTTGGGGACTCTAGCTCTTTCTTCCAAGTGAGCTACCCTTTTCCTTTGGTCTTACTTCTTTGGGAAATGACACATGTAAGTAACCATTTTTTGACTCAGATTGGTCAGCAATCTATCAAATCACTGAAAAGATTTTCTCTGCGAACCCTCTTCTAGTTGTCTGATTCATAACCACTTTGGATCTTGTGGGTCTATTGGGTTAGAACTGAATGGCTAATGGTAACATGCGAGTCAAAGTGTCGCTAAGCAGGAGAAAGTTGAGGTAGCTTATCAGCTCTTGTTGTGAAGTCCTGTAGAGGCCTGGGGAGGAGTCAGAGTTAAATCTGTGACAATGGTTTTTCTGAGCTTCATGAGTCGGAATCGTTTAAGATGTAACCTCATATGTTCACTTGGCATGATGACACCTAAGATGCCACCTTACACAGTGTAGTGTTTTCTTCTGTTTGCAAAGGGTCGCTATGGGTCAGAAATGACTCATTGGAACCCAACAAGAGCAGAATGTGATACTAAGAATTATCTTGAGCCAATTAATCTCCTGGCTGAAAGTGTGCATTCACTGTTATGAAGGCATTTGGGAGAATTAATGAAAAAGAAATATTTCAAGTTAGAGAAATTTCACATCTGTCTTAGGATAACATATGCTAAATCTATGAACATGGGGCAATGCAAATCCATGAAAATCTTACTTAGCTTTATTCCAAAGATGTGAAAACATTTCTTAAGCTTTCATTTAAAGACAATAAGGGTTTAAGCTAAAACCCCTTTGCTTGTGAAGATAAAGCTTTTCACTGTAAACCACTGAACATCTTATTATCTGGTCAAGCCTACAGCCATCTACACTGAAACAAAAAAGCAAAAGAAAATATCACACAACTCCTATTCATGTTATGAGTCTTGACTTTGATACTCTAGTGGCTGAGATGCTTTAAAGGCTATTATGTTGTAATCTATGCAATGTAATTCAATATCTTGTACTTTAAGCATTATTTACTTAATCCACTTTGGAAGAGAAATGATCAGTATTAAATAATTCACAAAACTAATGTGCTCGGTTTAGAAATTAACACTGCTACAATTTAGATAGGGTTTCTTAATTCACTATGTTTACTATGGAAATTTGCTTTAAGACATGCTAATATATGTCTTTTTTATTTTCATATGTCTAATGCTTATTATGGCATAATGTGGACTACTAACCATAAGGCTAGCAGTTTAAACCCACCAGACTCCCCTTGGGAGAAAGATGTTTTCTCCTCCCATAAAGATTTGCTGCCTTGGAAACGCAAAGGGCCAATTAGAATCTGTCCTACAGTGTTGCAATGAGTCAGAATGAACTTTATGAAGGCTTTTTTGGTCGATAGATTAGTGACCTTGGTTTTTCCTGTGGTGGTTAGTGTTGCTGTGTTCTATCACTGAGAAAGGACATCTTTAAAAAGGGAGGGGCTTCTTTTAAAGGATCAAGGCAAATAAAAGTCAAACTCTTGATCACAAGGGTTGCTGAATAGGCTTTCATCCTTCCCCTTTTTTTTCTTTATCTATGATCCTGGCACTGAAATGCAGAAAAATGTTAGTGCTTTTCTTTTAATACACACATTCAGGAGAAGTATAATATTATATGTAATCAATTTGTTGAAATATAACAAGAAACTATTTTACAAAATGTTTGGTGACTAGTGCTTTAAGCAATATAGAAATCAAGTGACCTTGGAATTGAGACATCTGAGGTGATATTGCTGGTGTTGATGCCTTCCAGTCAGCTCCAACCAATAGTGACCTTATGTGCACACTGAAGCACTGCCCCGCGGCATAGATTTCAGTGCCATGGCAACATGCAAATCACGACAAGATGACAAACTACAAAATGCAGAAATTAAATCCTTCTGGAAAGAATGTTGGGGAAAGTATGCATTTTATACTTGGCCTATCATATTTTGGCTTTCATATATGGTAGTTACTAAATACTGTAAATAGCAGGGAATAGTTTTCCAGAGTTTTAGCTATTCATTTTTATAATTTTTTTGTCAAATGAATTGGGACAATCATAAAACATGCTCTTCCTATTCTCAATTGTTTATCTTTAAAAATATCACTTAGCATTATGAGACTATAGGCAAAAAGTGCGTGGAAGCATTTGAATTATGATGTTGGAGAAGAATACTGAAAGAAGAAACAACTCTGTCTTGGCACAAGGACAGCCTGATGTCCTTCATCCTTATTTGTCAGGAGGAATCAGAACCTCAAACAGGATGCCAAGGTTGGTAATGTAAAAGGTTCATGAAAATGGGGAAGACTCAATGAGACAGATTAGCTGCAGAAAAGGATTCAAACATAGCAGTTTAAACAAGGGTAATTCTACCAATGGAAGCACCATGAATTCAAATAGGAATTATTTAAATTACATTATTATTATAAATCCATTTTGGATAGCATTAGCTAGTCTCTTTTCTTCTTGGAATTTCTCCATTTCCTCACAAATGTGATTTCCTAGAGATGAAAATTAATGTTGAAATTAACAAAATTATAATAAACAGAAGAAAGATTAAAGTTGTCAAAGACATCATTTTACTTGAATCTATCACTAGTGTTCACAGAAGTAGCAGCCAAGAAATTATTATTATATTATCTACTTCGGCAATTCTAGACACATAGATTTGGGCAAATTTGCCATGTAAGACCTATTTAGACTGTTAAAGACATTAGATTTCACTTTGAGGACCAAAGTGTGCCTGATCCAAGCCATGGTATTTCTAGTTGCCTCAGATGCTTTTGAAAGCTGGATAATGAATAAGGAAGACTGGATGGGGGGGGGGAGGAAGATGCATTCGAATTGTTAATTTGTCTACATAATGTTTAAACCTTGCAAAAGAAAAATATTTTAAACATTGATATGAAAATTTAGTTTTTGTTAGTAAAATGCTGTTGTTAGATGGCATCAACCCAGTCATGACTCATAATGACCCAAAGAGCAACAGAAGGAAATACTACATGTCCTGCATTGTCCTTACAATTGTTGTTGCATTCACTGTGTCAATTCTTATTTTTGATAGAATTCCTTTTCCTTCATTGCCCTTCTACTTTACCAAGTATCATGTCCTTTCCCAGGCACTGGTCTCTTTTGATAACATGTCCGAAACACAGATGTTTCTTTGCTTCTAAGGAACAGACAGCCTGTAATTCCAAGTAGACTTGTTTGTTCTGACTGTCTACGGTGCTTTCAATTTTCATTGCCAACACCACAATTCAAATGTACTGATTCTTACACTTTCTTTATTCATTGTCTAACTTTCACAAGCATTTTCAGTGACTGAAATACCATGGCTTATGTTAGGTATATCTTAGTCTTCTAAATGACATCCTTGATCTTCCAAATTTTCTATTAACAGATGGAGCACATTTGTCCAACGCAATATGGCATTTGGTTTCTTGAGCACTACTTCCAATAGCATTGATGTGGATAAACACAAGATGAAATTCTTGACAATTTCAATCTTTTTGTCATTTATCATGATTTTTTATATTGATATAGTTTCAAGAATTTTGGTTTGCTTTACATTGATTTGAAGTACATACTAAAGGCTGCAGACTTTCATCTTCATTAACAAGTACTTCAAGTCTGCCTCCCTTTTGCAAGGGATGTGTCATTTACATATCAAAGATTATTAATAAGCCTCCCTCCAGTTCTGATCCGATAATCTTCTTCACATAGACTGTATGCTGTATTCTAAGATAGAGATTAAATAAGAATGGTGGAAGACATGGACACTGAGCCCCAATTCAAGTACTCCCCCATTACAAAATATTGTTCTAATAATCCGGCATTCTGAAATGTTCACCTTCCCAACATGATCACTAAAGACAAAGTGGATGCATAAGCAAATGTGGCAAAGAAAGCTGATGGTGACTGGCTATCGATATATATATAGATTCTGGGGTCTTAAAGCCTTAAAGATAAATAAACGGCCTTCCACTGAGATTCAACAAAGGTCACATGGAAGAACCACATCAGCCTGATGCAACAAAATTGCTACAGAAAAAGGATGTGCATAAGAAAATATGGAAAAGAAAGGTGATGGTGCCCAGCTATGAAGGATATAGCTTCTGGGGTCTTAAAGGCTTGAAGATAAACAAGTGGTCATCTCTCTGAGAAGCAACAACGTCCACATGGAAGAAGCACAGCAACCTGAGTGATCATGAAGTGTTGAGGGGATCGGCTATCAGTCATCAAAGAACCAAAATCATATCATTATGAACGAGGGGTGGTTCAGAGTGGGGACCCAAAGCCAATCTGTGGGAAGCTGGATATTCCCTCACAGAAGGTTCTTGGGGAAGGGGTGAGCCCATCAGGGTGCAGCATAGCAACAATGAAACATGCAATGTTCCTCTAGTTCTCAAATGCTTCCTCTCATGCCCTCCCACTACTATCATGATCCTAATTTTACCTTACAAATCCTGCTGGACTGGAGGATATATCCTAGTAGAGAAGAAACTGGAAACACAGGGAATCCAAGACAGAAGAATCCTCCAGGACCAGTGGTGAGAAAGGCAGTAATGGGAGGATGAAAGAAAGGGTAGGGTAGCAAGGGAGAACAGATTGCAAGGATCTATATATAACCTCCTCTCTGGAGGACAGACTGTGGGGAAGTGGGTGAAGGGAGACATCGGACAGTGTAAGATATGACAGGATAATGATAATTTTTAAATTATCAAGGGTTCATGGGGAAGGGGGTCTTGGGAGGGAGGGGAAAATGAAGAGCAGATAGCAGGAGTTTAAGTAGAAAGCAAGTGTTTGGAGAATGATGAGGGAAACAAACATACAAAAGTGCTTGACACAACAGATGTATGTGTGGATAGTGATAAGAATTGTATGAGCCCCCAATAAAATGAATTATAGATAATGGAATTATATTATTGTATTTAATTATAATATAATATTATAAATAATATAATAAATAAAATTAATAAAAAATGAATGCCGAAAGATACAACCCTGACATACAACTTTCCTGATTTTAAGCCATAGAGTAGTCCCTTGTTCTGTTTGAACAACTACCTTTGGATTCATGTACAGATTCTGTGTTAATCCAACTGAGTGCTCTGGAATTCTTATTCTTCTTAATGCTATCCATAGTTTGCTATGTTTCACATAGTTGGATGCCTTTACAAAATCAATAAACCACCAGTAAACATCTTTCTGATATTTTCTGCTTTCAGCCAAGATACAACTAAAGACAGAAATGATAACCCTTATTGTATGTCCTCTTCTGAATACAGCTTCTATTTCTGGCATCTTTAAGCTGCTGCAACCCTTATTGATAGATATTCAACAAAATTTTACTTGTATCTAGAATTAATAATTTGAAATGATTTCTATATTACGTTGGGTTACCTCTCTTTGGCCTGCATACAGATATAGATTTCTTCCAGGTAGCTGTCTTCTATATTTCTTGGCATAGACCCGTGAGAGCTTCCAGTACTTCATCAGCTTGTTGAAATATTTCAGTTGTATTCTGACATTTTTTGCAACCTTTCCTCCACCCTCTAATGTCTTCTGTGCACTTTGAATTTCTTCCTTTACTATATCATAAGTTCTTGATTGCATGCTGCTTCTTAAAATGATTGAATGTCAATTAGTTCTTTTGGGTACAATTACTCTGTGTACTCTGTATATCTTCTGTATATATTTTTTGAATCACTCACTATTTTGCCCACAGAATCTATAAATATTGCAACTCAAGGCTCTAATTTTTTCTCAGTTATTTCATTTGCTAAATTGTCCTCCATCTTAGCATTCTAACTTGAACTGTTGTATATTTTATTATTATAATTGAATTTGTCTTGAAATGACTGTTCAGCTTTCTTACTGCATGTCCCCCGTTTGCTTTAGCAGCTTTATGGTCAAAAGCAGGTATCAGAGCCTCTTCTGGTGTCACTTTGTCTTTTCTTTCTTTTCTGTATGTTTAATGACGTTTTGCTTTCTTCATGAACAATGCTCTTGATGACATGCCATGGGTTTTAGTGTTCTATGTATCACATATGTTCTTGAAATTCAGGTGAGCTATACTCAAGGTAATTGTTTGACTCTTATTAACTTGTTTTCAATTTTTCTGCTTCCACTTGAACTGACATTTGAGTAGCAATTTGTTGGTTCTAAAGTCAGTCCTTGGTCTGGTTTTAGCTGGTTATATTGCACTTCTCCACAGTTGTAGCTAATTTGATTTCTGTGTAATTAATCCAGGCATCCTCAAGCTTTTTAAACAGGGGGGCCAGTTCACTGTCCCTCAGACTGTTGGAGGACTCAGCTAAACCAAAAAACAAAACAAAACAAAACAACTTTGAACAAATTCACTGTGGGTCCGGGATGAGTTGGCTGCTAAGCAGGACAGCAGTAGCAGCAGCAAAAACACCCGGTGGGACAGATAAATGTCCTTGGGGGGGCACATGTGGCTTGCGAGCCATAGTTTGAGGACCCCTGAACAAATCTTTTTTTTTTTAAATCTTCTTATATAGTTGCCATTTATGTTGTAGAAAAAGATATTTGTGATGAAGTCATTAGTTTTGCAAAATTCTATTATAGGAGCTACAGCTTGTGTCTATCACCAAGGTAGTATTTCCCTATTATTATTTTTTCCTCTTTGTTTCTAATTTTTGAACTCCAATATTCAATTATTATTAATGCAATTTAATTACAAGTTTGATCAATTTCGGATGAAAAATTTGTTAGAATTCTTCAATTTCTTCATGATTAACTCTACCTTTTGATGTATAATTTGAAAATAAAATAGTTAAATTAACTGGATTTCTATATATGTGAACAAATATTATTTTATTACAGCATTACAGTTCAAGATAAATTTTGAAATATTCTTTTTGATGATGAATGCTATATCATTCACCTTGAATTTGTCATTCTCAGCATTTAATTGACTGAGAATTACACTTCACTAATGCCTAGTGTGCCAATCTTTATTCATTCCATTTCATTTAAATAATTTCCAATTTTCGTACATTTATACTTTTCTAATATGATGAAAAATTCCAACAGGGACAAATGGTGACTTTATATAAGGAGAAACAAATGAACTCCTAGATAAATTCTTACTTCACAAAGTAAATAGATATTGACATGAACTCTGGAGACGTGGGATATACAATTTCACTTTACTGTCTATGAAAACAGAGGAAAACATACACTGCCCTTTGTCACATTCCATACTAAACATGACAGTGATTTGTTATTGCTGCTAGGAGGATTCTGACTTACATGTGATGAGTAGAACTGTTCCCTAGGGTTTTCAATGCTGTAACCTTTCAGAAGCAGATTGCCAGGCCTGTATTCTGAAGCTCCTCAAAGTGTGTTCAAACTGCCAACCTTCTAACTGGTGGTCAGACTCTTTACTATTTGAACTTTGCTGAGACTCATAATGATGTCAACAATGAACAGCCAAATGAAGTAACAAACACTCATCTTAAGAAATTACTGAACAAAGAGGTGAATTAAAAAATAAGTAGAAAGACAAAGGAGAGGAAAAAGAAGATGAGTCTCAAATTGTGCAAGCAGAAAAATATTATTATTTGGGTTCTACCCAACAAAAATATGGTCTATGAAATGATAAATAAAGAGACCATTAAGGTTATAATTGTGTCCTCCTACAATTTACATTGAAATAGTAAATTTGTTTGGGAAAACGGCCTTTGAAGAGGTTAGAAGTTTAAGTAATATGAAATCATATCAGAGCAGAATGTGTCCTAGTTCAGAGTGATGCCTGGAGAAGATAAGAAACACAAGAAAACATGGTGGTGAACTGATAGGCCAAGAATCACCTGGGGCTAGTAGAATTCATGAAAAATTAAAAAAGACAACTCCCTCTTCAAAGAATATATAACATCGCTAACATCCTGAATTCAGACTACGGAGCACTAGAATTGTGAGATAGTATGATTCTATTCTTATGTTACCCGGTTAATTTTGGTTCTGTGTTGTGGAGGCATGGGAAGTCAATAGATTAATTAAAGATTTTAAGCTATAAAATTGAGAAGAAAAAGACAGAGAGAAACATTATACAAATTAGCTGTAGAAAAGAAGTAGAATGTCAAGATAGCTTAGAAGAATTTTGGAAGAAACTAATTATTTTGCTAAAAAATGTTTCAGAGGTGGCATGGCTGTCTAGAGAAATAAAATTTAAAATTCTATTAAAAATTGAAACCATGGGCTGAGCCCCGGTGGCGTAGTGGTTGTGCGCGGGACTGCGGCCCACTGGGATGGAGGTTCAGTTCCAGCAGTGGGGCTAGGCCTCCTACTCCCACCACTGGAGAGCAGTCATGGCCAAAAAAAAAAAAAAAATTGAAACCATTAAACATAGAATAGTTGAAAATTGATTTTAAAGCTACCTTAAATAAAGTAAAGACTAGATGGGTCCATATATGCATTCTATCTAACTCCTAAGAGCTTAAATAATTGTGTCATATTCTGTAAAAAATGTAACACTGCTGCAATATTTTTATTAATTGCATAATTTTGATCCTCAACCTGCTAATGACAATAAAGAAAAATATATAATCTTATCCTATTTGTTTTTTAGAAATCATTATATTAGGAGCTCATACAATCCCATCATGATCAATACATATGTCAATTGTATACATACCACATTTGCACACCTGTTGCCATCATCGCCCCTGAAACACCTTCACTTCACTTAGGCCCCCAGTCCCAGCTATCCATATTTCCCCTCCTTCCCCACTCCCTCCCGACTCCCTCTTCCCCATGAATCCTTAATAATTTATACATTGTTATTACTTTTTTGTATCAAACTGTATCTGATGAGTCCCTTCACCCACTTCTCCTCTGTCTGTACTCCAGAGAGGTCATATGTAGGTCCCTGCAATTGGCTTCCCCCTTCCACTCCACCCTCCCTCCACCTTCCTGGTATCCCTACTCTCACCACTGGTCTTGAAGCAATCATTTATCCTGAATTCCACATGTTTCCAGTTCTAGTGTACATCCCCTGGTCCAGCTGGATTTTTTAAATGGCAGATTAAATATTAGCAACAAAATCCAACACCATGGAAAAATTATGGCATACCAATACAAGACTGATTTGATTTCAGGAATACAGTTTTACTTTCAATCAGAATTTAAGCAGGAAAGTTCATGATACTAATAGATTAAAGAAATAGCATGACCACAGAAATACAAAGTATATCTAATGTGCTAAAACTTTACAATTTTTTGAAAACACCTAGATTAAACAGTAAAATAATCTTACTTAAGTAAAATAAGTCAATTATTCAAAGTAAAGACCAAGATTTTTTCTAAATGACAATATTATAATGAAAATAAGGTATAAGACAAAGGTCTTATTCATCAGCGCCTTAGGAGTTTTAGTCAGTATGGCAAGGGGAAGAGGGGGTGAGGGGACTAAATTGTACTGATAATTGTATAATACCACCCAATGGTATTGAGCAACAGAATTGTATGAGGATGGAAGGACTATATTGGAATGAGTAAGCTATGTCAATACAAATTTTATATAAAATATTTTAAAAGGAAAATTAAACAATTGGTATTTATGTTAGGCTGGTGTTGACTAGAGAAACAAATCCAGTGACATTTATATAAGTATATGAAAGAATTTTGTATCAAGATTATGTTCCACTCTCTCCTTTCCAGTTCATTTGCAACTGTGTGCTCTGATCAGACTTACCCTTGTCCCTGAGCTGTAGCTTCAGTGCTGTACTCTGAAGTGAATTCTTCGGGGTAGGGGGAGGGGTGTGTATGTGTTCATGTCGTTGGGGTTGGGACCAGTCCTGCAGACTTCTCTATAGGTTCATGCCAGTGTGTTGCAATCACATATTGGTGCAATAGGTTGAAATCTGGTCCTTCTCTCCCTGTCTTGTGACGGTATACACTATTGTCTTTTTTCTTCCTTCCTTCCTTCTTTCCTTCATTTCTCTCTCTCTCTCTCTCTCTCTCTCTCTTTCCCCTTCCTTTTTGGGTGGTTGCCATATGTATGCAGGATTGGATCTGACCCTTCCCATAGTACCTGACCCTTGCCTCAGGGATGTATGTATGCTTTCCCTCTATGCCCCTTTTGCATTTTTAAGCTTACCTCAGCGGACTCATGTTGTACTTGTTCTTTTGTGCTTGGCTTACTTTGCTTAGCATAATTTTCTCCAGTTCTTCCCATGCAATATGTTTTAGGGATGCATAGTACTTCATTATCTATATGTACCACAGTTTTTAATCCATTCATCCATTGATAGATATTTGGGTTGTTTCAAACTCCTTGCAAATTTGAAACTGTTCCATGATGAACATTCTTGCACAGATATCTGGCATGGTTTATTTCTTGACTTTTCTGGGTATATGCCCAGTTGGGAGATTGGTGGGTTATATGGTGACTTGATTTCCACTTATTTTAGATATGTGAAATCCATTATTATAATGGGTCACATACCTATAGGTTTACCAGCAATGGAAAAGAGTTCTTAGCTTCACCATTGTGCTGATAGCACTTGTTACTTTCAGATTTTTGGAATTGGGCTAACTTTCAGGGTCTTAGTTGGTATCTCATAGTTGTTTTAATTTGCATTTCTCTCATGGTTAAAGATCAGGAACATTTTCTCATGTGTTTATGGCCATTCAGATTTTTTACTTTGCATAAACTTCTGTTCACGTCATTTGCTCAGCTGCTCAGGGTCAATTAGTTTAGTTTTTTTTTTTTTGGAAGTTACCAGAGTACCATAGATTTTAGAAATAAGGTCTTTGTCTGGTGCATCTTGCTAAAGATGTTTCCCCAGTTTGTGACCTCTCTTATTACCCTCTTGGTGAATTCTTTTGATGTACATTGGTGCTTTTTCATCAGTAGCTCCCACTTGTCAATTTGTGTCTCCCCTGTGTTTGTGTCCTTCCCTATTTCTGATAAGCTGTGTATCTCCTGCGCCAATGTTCTCAGGTTTGTACCAATTCTGTCATTGATGGTCCTAATACTTTGTGGTTTTATTTCAAGGTCTGTGATTGCCCTTGAGTTTAATCCTTTGCATGGGTGAGATAAGACACTTGCTTCATTTTTCTGTCGGTAGATATCCATATTTTCCAGCACCAATTGTTGAAGAGGACATTCTCTTCCCACTTGATATTTTTGGGGTCCTTATCAAAGATCAGTCCTCTCTAAGCTGATGACTTTATTGCTGGGTTTTCAGTTGTTTTTCATTGGTATGTATATCTGTCATTATATCAGTTCCATGCTATTTTGACCACTGTGGCTGAATATTAGGTGTTAAAGTTAGATAAAGAAAGCCCTCCCATTCTACCCTACTTCTTGAAGAGTTCTCTAATTCTGGGTTTCTTTTCTCTCCAAATAGAGTTGGCATTCAATTTTTTCAATTTTTTGAAGAAAGATGATGGTATTTGTAGTGGGACAACATTAAACTTATATAGTGGCTTGGGCAGAATTGACATTTTTGCTATATTGAATCTTCTGATTCATGAGCATGGGATATTCTTCCATTTGTGGAGGATATTCTTAGTTTCATGTGATAGTTTTCAGCAGTTTTCTTCGTATAAATCATTTGTTTTTTTATGGTGAGGTATATCCCTAGATATTTGAATTTGTGCTTGGCTATTGTAAAGGTAATACCTTTTTGATCCCCTCTTCCAGGATCCTGTCTGATATGTATAGTGGTACCATAGACCTCTGTTTGTTGACCTTGCATTCTGCTACTCTGCCATAATCTTCTATTGAAGTGGTTCTCAACCTGTGGATTGCAAAATGACCCTTTTGCCGGGGTCACCTAATACTATTGGAAAACACATATTTCTGATGATGTTAGGAACTGAGGCAGCACTCCTTTATCTGCCTCCAGGCAGGCCCACACACATATAGATACACCTGCATATGAATACCCCATGTGAAGACAGTTAACCATGCTACATCATGCTTCAAGACAAAATTTCATTTATTTGTAAATAGAAGTAAATATTTCACAATATATAATTACAGATTGTATTTTGTGATTAATCACTATGTTTTAATTATTGTTTATTTTGTAGCAATGAAATCTGCATATCAGATATTTACATTACAATTCATAGCAATACCAAAATTACAGGCATGAAGTAGCAACAAAAGTAATTTCATGGTTGGGGGTCACCACAACATGAGGAACTGTATTAAAGGATCACAGAATTAGGGATATTGAGAACCACTGCTCTATTGCTTCCAGAACTCTCATTGTGGAGTTTTTGGGATTTTCCATATGTAAAATCATATAATCTATGAATAACAATGGTTTTACCATCTGCTTCCCCAGGTGAGTACCTTTTATATATTTACTTTGCTGTATTTTGTTAACTAGGACCTCCAGTATGATGTGAAATATGAGTGCGGACAAGGGCATCCTTGGCCGTTTTTAGTGGGATTGCTTTTAATCTTTCATCCATTGACTCATATATGCTTGTATGATATTGAGGGATTTTCCTTACATTCCTATCTTCTTGAGAGTCCTAAGTAGAAATTGGTGTTAGAAATTATAGAATGACTTTTCTGCATTTATATATACATTATCATGAGGTTCTTATAATTTTTCATGTCAATGTGGTGAATAATACTAATGGTCTTTCACATGTTGAAACATATCTGCGTTCCTGGTATGAATCTCACTTGGTCATGGTGAATTATTTGTTTCATATGCTTTTGTATTCTATTGGTCAGTCTTTTTTTTTTTTTTTTTTTTTTTTTTTTTTTTTTTTTTTTTTTTTTTTTTTTTTTTTTTTTTTTTTTTTTTTTTTTTTTTTTTTTTTTTTTTTTTTTTTTTTTTTACAGATTTTTGCATCAATTTTCATATGGTATATTGGTCTGCAGTTCTCTTTTCTTGTGGGTTATACTAGCTTCACAGAAAGTGTTTGGGAGTGTGATGGGTAGGTTTGTTATGCCAACATGGCCACAGAAGATTGGTGGGTCTGTTGTGACGGCACAGCCAGTGAACACGTGGGATGAATTGAGGGGCAGATATAGGAAGGACTCGGCAAGTCCCGCTCTCTCTCTTGCTTCCGGATCTTCGGACCAGAGAGCTGCCTTGTTCGTCCTGTGCCTCGACCTCCAACCAACACTACCCGTGGGACACCTACTCGTGGACTGTGTTGCTGTGGGTTGAGGATCCTTCGAGCCCTACTTCGCCACGTTCCTGGAATATACATCTCTTGAGCTGGGGACTGTTGGACTTTGTCATTTGGCTGACTGTTGGTGACCTGATCTGCTGTTTGCTGCCTGTAGCCAGATAGCCTGGATTGCTCTACAGAGGACTACTTAGCGGCCCTCAAGATTTGAAGGACTGCCAGTCTTCTAGTTGCCTCACACAAGTGAGTTGCATCAAAAATCTGTATTGCTTTATGGTTAACTTTTTCTTTCTTATCTTATATAACTTTCTCATTATATAAATATATAAAAAGAATTACTAGTGTCCTGAATTTTATTTCTCTAAGAGAACCCTGCCTGACACAGGGAGTTTCCTGGGTTTTTTTTGCATGTTCTGGAAAAGTTTGTGTAGGTGTTAGATTGGTGTCAGTTCTTGCCTGAATGCTTGGTAGAAGTTTCCTATGAAGCCATCTGGCCCAGGGGATTTGTTTTGTTGGTAATCCCTTGATAATTTGTCTATTTCTTTTATTGCTATAGGTCTGTTGAGATTCTTGATATTCATCTGGGATAGTGTAGGGAGGAATTGTTTTTCCAAGTATTTGTCACTGTCTTCCAATTTATAGAATTAATTGGTATACAGACCTTCATAGTACTGTGTAATTATCTTTTAGATTTCATTAGGGTCCATTATAATGTCCCCTGTTTAATCTCTCATGCTTGTTATTGAAATTTGTTCCTTTCTTTGGTTAGGTTTACCAGTGGTCTGTTGATTCTGCTAATCCTTTCACAGAAGCAACTTTTGCCTGCTTTTCCCCCTGCTTTTCCCTTTTCTGAATAGCAGCCCTGAATTTTATGGTTTTTCTTTTTTTCTTTTTTTGCTCTTAGTAGGATTGTCCTATTGACTCTGCTCTAATTGGTGTAAGTTTTGTGTCAGCATATCATCATAAGTCTCTCTTCCTTTTTCATGTGTGCATGTATTCCTATCAAATTTCCTCTGATAATTGCCTTTGCTGTATCCCAAACATTTTTGGGACATTGTATTCTTAATCTCCTAGGTTTCGAGAAACTTCCTGATTTCATCTTGGATCTGGGTTAGTACCCACTCCTTTTGGAATATAGAGTTAGTATTCATCCTCCATTCTTTGCCCTTGTCTTCTTAGTCGTCCTTTTGTTGATTTCCTGCCTTATGGCATAGTCGTCTGAGAGAGAAATCTGTATGTTTTCTACTTGCTTGAATTTACAGGAATTTGACTTGTGTCCCAGCATGTGGTCTATCTTTGAGTATGTGCCATGTGTGCTTCAAAACAATGTGGAAAGCTCTGAATATATCTATTATGTCAATTTGTCTAACCACAATGTTAATTTTATAGACTCATTGGTAAGCTTCTTTCCTTATGATCTATCTCAGAGAGTGGTGTATTAAAGTCCCATATTATAATTGTTGAGCCTGTACTTTCTTTTTTCATCTTTTGCAGTGTTCAATTTTGTAGTTTTCTCATTGTATATATTTATTATATTCACTGGTTCTTGGTCTACTATTCCCTAGCACATACTATATTGCTGCTCTTAACCTCATACTATGGCTTGCACCTTGAGATCAATTTTGCCCGAGATTAGGATTGCAATCCCTACTTTTTTGAATTGTTTGGTATATTTTTTGGTATATTTTTCTCCAGACTTTTCTGCAATCTTGAGAATTGTCTTTTTTATACAGCAGTTAAACAAGCTGTGTTTTCGAGTCTGTTAGCCTCTGCATTTTAATGCCCGAGTTCAATCCATTGATACTCAGAATTACTACATCCGTCTGTGGACTCTGTGATATCATCTTGTACTTTTTGTGTTGGGTGTTCTCTTACCTTCCTTTCTTATCAGTGTGTTGTGTGTGCATGCACGCATGTGTGTTCATTCTTGCCCTGTGTCCACCCTTGAGCAAATGCTATCTTGGAGGCTGTTTTCTCTTTGCTGCCCTTTTGGTGATGTTGTTCTATGTGCTGGTGTCTTATTTTTTCTCAGTGAGTTCTGGAAACAGTGTTGATTGCTGGAAACTGTTGGACAATCTGCCTTCGGTCACATGAGGCACTAAGGCAGACAGGAGGGAATTCCCTCAGTCATCTGGGACCATGCAGGACAGTCTGAGTTTCCACCACCCATGTGGAGCACAGTGAGAGGTGGAGAGAGGTTCTTTTAGACAGTTATCACCCGTAGGGTGGAATGGATTTCCCCAGCTGTGTATTGCCTCTCAGAGTGTGAAGACAGGCAGTATTTTTCCCAGCCACTTAAAGGATCTTGGAGTGGAGGCATGACTTCCCCTACAGTGGAAAGTGGGAGGGACATCCCAAGCCATGTGTTACACTGCAGAGGGAGGGATTTCCTCCACTCGGGTGGAGGGCAGGTGTAATTGCCCTAGGGGAAGGGGAGTAGTTTGGAGGCTGGCAATGATGAATGAGAGGAAAGAGAAGAGGAAAGAAAGAATAGAAAGCATATAAAGATGAGAGAACTATGAAAGTAAAGTAAACATGTAACTGAGCCCTGATCACCTCACTTTGGTACTAGATCAGTTTAAACCCTGACTAGAGGGGGAAACAAGCTGTAGCTGTCTTGAAGTAAAGCCCTTGGACCCACCAAAGGAGTTGAAACTATGGTGAGCCTAAGGTCAGAATTTAGCCAGCCTCCACAGGGGTAAGCCAAAAGCCCGCAGCTCCTCAAAATCTTGTGGATCTTTGTCTACTTATCTTTATAATTCTCCTTCTGTGACATTGTAGCATGGAATTTCCCTCTTATTGGCTCTTTTGGACTGATTTCTGTGGAGTTCCTCTTGTATGTATTACTTGGTCACCATCTTGTCAGAAGTCTGCTTTTTTTTCCTATTATAACTACTTTTGTTGTATTAGATGCATGCTCAGAAGTGTTAAAATACCAGCAACTCTGGAAAAAGATGTGGCAGCTCATAAAACAAACTCAAACTCACTGACACTGAAATGATTCTGCCTCAGAGCAACTCTGTGAGGCAGTTTTTATTATCAGCTATTGAGTTGCCATGAAGTAGAATTCACTTCATGGCAATGGCTTTATTTTCTTTAGTAATAGTTCTCATCACATGGATTCTGATTAATGATAACTTCTTGGTAAAATATTTTAAAAGTTTTGATCTTTCCAAAACATATAAGGGGGTACCCAAATAAAAAATTTAGAAAAGCAGAGTTTGTTTTCAAAGATATGTATGTTAGACAGGGTTCTTTAGAGAAACAAAACCAGGACAATAATGATTGTGTGTGTGTGTGTGTATACACACATATGTAAAATCATATATATAATATCCTAGTAAATAAAGAGTTAATTAATTTATAAAGCAGTATGAATGTGGCTTGGTACAACTCATTCTATGAGACAGCTAGTAGACTGGCAGTCCTTCAAATCTTGAGTGCTGCCTTGTAGTCCTCTGTAGAGCAATTCAGGCGATGCAGCCACAGGCAAAAACCAGCAAGGCAGGTCACCGACAGTCAGCCAGATGACAAGATGTGACAGTCCCCAGCTCAGAAGATGTATATTCCAGTACTATGGCAAAGCAGGACTTGAAAGAACCTCACATTACAGCAACACAGTCCACAGGTTAGGTGTCCCATAGGTAGTGTAGCTTGAAAATAGAGGCACAGGACAAGCAAGACAGCCACAAACTTGTCCAATCATCAAAGAGCAAGAGACAAGAAAGGTGAGACTTGCTGCCATTATCTCTGCGTCCTTCAATTAATTCCACATGTGTTCATTAGCCACGTTAGTAAAATAAACCTACCTATTATAATATGTATTTGGTTTTTATTACAAAACAACCCATCACCTTTGAAGTACTCTCCATTACACTAGATATATTTGTTAAATCTGTGATTCCATTCCTGGAAACATTTTCCAAGGACATCTGTTTGGATGGCTGACAGCACCTCTCTTGTTTTCTTCTTCAATTCTTCTGCATTCTCAAATCTCTATCCTTTTATATCCCTCTTCTTTCATGGAAGCAAAAAGAAATTGTATGGAACATGATCAGATCAGTAAGGTGCATGGTGCAAGGGAGGCATGCACTTTTTTTTTTTTGCCCATAACTGATGCACTGGGATGGATGATTGAACAGGTGCATTGCTGTGGTGGAAAAATTAGTCCACTGTCACACATCAGGCCCTCTTTTGTCACACACTGTTACATAACCTTTTAAGATGCTACAAATAGAAAGCTTGATTAGCCGTATGACCTGGTGGAAGGAGTTCCAAATGTCACATTCCCCTCACATCATAAAACCCAGTGAGCATCATCTTGATCTTTCATTTCACTTTTATTGGGCAAAGAGATGATAGTGTTTTCTACTGACTTGATTAATATTTGGTTTCAGTTATTATGATAATAGCACCGTGTCTCCTCACCAGGAATGACCTTGGGAAGAAGTCTAGATCATTTCAGAGCTGTTCCTTCAAAGCATAGCATTGTCTACTTGATGATCTTTTTGCTGGTCAGTCAGAAGCGGAGGCACAGATTTTTCAGCCATCTTTGTCATTCCCAAATCTTTCATTAAAATTCACTGATCTGAGCACCAAGATTTTACAGATAACTTTCCATCTCTTTAGAAGTTTTGTCATTCACCTTCAGCACAAATGCATACATTTTGTCAACATTTTCTCCCATTCTAGGAGACTGCTGTCCAGAAGGTGGTTTGTCATCAATCAATATTTCACCTTTTGTGAAATGAAAAGACCATTTATACACTTGAGCTTTTCCCCATAACACTCTTCTTGTAGGATGTGTTCAACATCACAATACTTCCTTCAGCATTTTCCCCTGAGAAGGACACAAGATTTCACAGCCACTTGATGTTTCCTAAAATCAACCAATGGTGGTGGTGGTGGGGTGGGGCCAGGGGGAGAACAATACAACTACCGCTAAAATGTGATTTGAGTGAAACTGCTTTTATTAAAAAAAAAAATCACTGACCTGAAAGAAGCTTTCCAGCTCTGCAACTGGGTGCACTAAGAGCGAGTTGCTTCTTGACGTTGACCTATCTGGAAAAGTGTATATTACCAGAGCTCTGTCTCCAGCAGAGCCTTTTCAGGTTCTTTTTTGGGTATTCCCTTCACTAGGTCAGTCACAAGGTCTGTCTCCCTAGACATCTCTGTATGTTCAAACTATCAACCTTTCAGTTGATAGTGGAGTTTATGTTATTCAGGACACTTTTCATCACTGTGTGGCTATTGTTAAGTGTCATGAAGTAAGTTCTGACCCATAGTGGCCTTATGTACCACAAAGGAAAAACGGTCCAGTCCTGTACCATCCTCACAATTGTTCTTATGTCTGCATCCACTGTTGAATCCACTGTGACATTTCATCTTTGTGAGGGTCTTCTTGTTTGTCACTGCTTCTCCACTTAACCTAGCATGACGTTTTCCTTTAGGGATAGATTGCTCCTGATAATATGTCCACAGTAGGTTAGACAGATCTCTTCATCCTATCTCCTAAACAATGTTCTGATTGTACTTCCAAAGTAGATTTTGTTATTGGGGAATCCATTGTACTATAAATCTTCTTCATCAGCATCACATTTCAAATTCATAAAAATCCCTTATTTAATGTCCAACTTTAGCAAGCATCCTAAACATTAAATTCTTACAAATGGATATAATTTAAGCGTGTCATTGAAGATAAGTATGAAAAATATAAAATCTGAAGAAGTTAATAAGAAAGAATATATAACAAAAACAAAGACCTCTGGGGCCTATGTAAGACATAATGTAAATCTCCAGAACTGAAAAGAAAAGAAAATATTGTTATTATAAAATTAAACCTGAAAAATTATTAAATATAGTGTCAACAGATTTTTTTGGGGGGGGGCGTCACTGCCCTCTGGTGGCCGTGAGAGCTACCCAGTCCTGCTCCCAGAGAACTGCTGCTGGATTTGAACTGCCAAGTCAATGGGCAGCAGTCCCACACTCAATCATTATGCCACGAGGGCTCAGCTGAGTGGCAAGAGAATTTTGGGGAACTGATTAAACAATAGTATATTTACATGGAAGAAGAAATGTCTGAATATGACAAAAAAGTCTAAAAGAAAATGGTATAAAAGTTTTACGATTGATCGCAGACATTAATCCTCAACCAGAACTCATAGTACTCAAGTCATTTCTGACTCACAGCGCCGCTGCAGAACCGAGTGGGATGTCCCCTGTGTTTTGTTCATGAATGTGCGTCTGTACAGGAGTAGAAGGTCTCATCTTTTTCACAAGGACATAGACAGATCAGTCATAAAACAAGTGAAATCAATGTGGCATTAATATAGATATTGATAAGTAGTTCATAGACCTGAAAACTGAACCCAGAAAAAATATCCTCATATATTCTATTACGAAAATGTGATGTAATACCATTTCAATTCAGTTTGAGAAAGGCAATTCTTACTAAATTAGCCTTCTATCTGTAAGTGAGACTAATACATTAGTGTTCTTATTGAACACTACATAAAAATTTAATCTCAGCATGGGCAAAGAATTAAATGTAAAAATAAAATGATGAAAATTTCATATAAAACCTAGGGTCAAATGTAAAGTCAGGGAAATGTGGGGAGGAGGGAGAAGACCTTCCATTCAAATCAATGAGAGTACATTAGAAAAATAAAGATATATATATATATATAATTGATCAAAAAAATTATGTAGAAATACAGAAGAAATAAATATTTGATTTGGAAAACATTAGAGTACACAGAAAAATTTCTGAATATTAAAATTTTTTTGGGGGGGTCATCACTGCCTCTGGTGGCTGTGGGTGCTACCCAGTGCTGCTCCTGAGAGCCGCCGCTGGATTTGAAACTCCACACCCACAGGCTGCACTCAACCACATACGCCACTGGGGCTCAGCCCCTAATATTAAAATATGTATTCTTTTTTAAAAATTTGCCAAAATAATTGTAGGACATAACATATATGAAATAAAAATTTTGGGAAACCAAGCCCTGTAACCTATAAATACATGAAGACTTGCAAATTCACTAATATTGATAGAAATTTGATAATGTGTGAGTGATTAAGATTTATCATGTGAAAAAGATAAAAAGCAAAATGAATAGCAGCTAATATTTTTAATGATCCCAACATAATTTGCTTTCCCATTATGGTGGTGGGTACTTTGCATCACTTTTTTCATGCATCCTTTGGAAAGGTTGAAAAATTAAAGATAACAATTCACAGAATACGCTGAAAGTTTTGGAAGTAAATTATATTCTATTAGTTAGGATGCATATAGGAGAGACTTTGAAAGTTAGACGACATCTTCTTCTGGCTCTTGAACGTTGCCCAGAAACTCAGAAAATGTGAGACCTTCTTGAATTAATGCTCTAATACTCCTTAAGCACCTTCTGTTTATTCAAGAAACAAGGATGATAGGGTCAACTTCTTTTATTATTTATTAATGTAACGTGGGGATTTATGTGGGCATTTTTACATTTCTGATCTTTTGAGTGAGTGATCTATGTTAAATATATTAATGAAAATATGAAAAATTGTGGTCATTTAGGACAGCACTGTGTAAGCATTATTAAAATATCTCTATCCAGATATATAATTTTACCTATTTTTTAGTCTGTCCATATTTCCATCACTTATGGAAACCAGCTCATTGAAATATTGCAATAAAATGCTTATATGTGCAAATATAACTAGAAGAAAATTGATTACTCATAGTGAGCTACAGTTAATATGATTCTCATTCTATACTTATTTATGGGATATATTATAATTCTGAGGCTATAGTTCCATTTTGGAGGGCATCCGGAAATATGTTAATGGACAGGATTAGAGTGGATTTAAGACATGAACTTAGTAGGGGGTATGAGTCAAATTATACTCTTTGTCTCTTTGTCTCTACCTTAGTTGATGGTATGAATGAAGAAGACAATTTTCCTTTGTTAGGGCACATATACTGGTACCATAATACAGTTTTTACACACAATATCTCACCATGAAAGCAATATCTCCATTTGATGTCTGAATTTTGGTAGAAATAAGAAGAGTTTTGTTGACTTTGAGAGATTTGTGACTTCTCACTCTGGACCCTGAATTTGGCTTGCTTTTGTCTGTCCTTCATATTTGGAGCTGGATAAAAACCACCAACACATGAGACATTACCTCAGTTTCATGCGTTTCTGTGGAATATTGCAGTGAACCCAGGGATATTAGATAATATCCTCAAGGGAAGCGTTGAGGGGAAATGGATCAGAATAGCAACTTACATGAGTTGGACCTTGGGACATCTTTCCTTGCCAAATTCTTGGGACTAGTTTGATATTGATGCTCCTAAAAGAAATTATTATCATACTTGAAATCCACCTTTTCAGAGACAAAACACTGAAAATAAGGCAAAGACTCATGTTAAATTATGATGGAATAAATTACATGTGCATCATGACCCCAGAGACCCTCAATGTGATAGATTGGTACAGTGACTGTCACAAAACAATTCCATGCCCCAAAGAACAATCAACTGCCTGCTTCTGTGACACCTCTGCTGAGCCCATTGTGAACAGTCACTGGATAGCCTCATTTTTGGAAGGGCTTTCTGTTTTTTGGAGTTACTTTACTAAGCAGATTCTCTCCTCCTGGTGATTGATTCTTCCTGATACCATATTCAAGCAACATGAGACTGGGTCTTGCTATCCTTTCCTCAAAGAAATCTTCTGTTGCCCTGCTTCCAAGACACATTTGTTTGTTCCCTCCACAGTTCATATTATATTCAATATTCTGTGCCAATACTATAATTCAAATGCAACAGTTCTCACTGGGCCATCTTTACTTATTATTCAGCCTTCTCACAAATTAGATGATTGGAAATACGAAGCCACTGGTGAAGTGTACTTTAGTCTTCTATGTGACATCTTATCAACACTTTAAAAGAGTTCTTTGCCTCAGTTTTGCCTACGGCCATACATGATGTGATTTTTTGATTGTTGCTTCTGTGGGCATGGATTGTGGTTCCAAATTGAATGAAAGTTGATAACTTCAATTTCTTTTCTATTTTTCATGACAGTTTTCTTTGCCCCAGTCATAAGGACTAAATTTATAGTAGGCCTTCTATGTCATATTAACTTGTATTTATTTTTGGCGCTTGCTAAAGGGAAGGTCAGTGGTTTGAATGTACCAGCTGTTTTTTAGGGAAAGAGGTGGCAATTGGCTTTCATGAGTTTTCCAGCCTTGGAAAGCCTATAGGACAGTTCTACTCTATCCTCTATGGTTGCTCTTTGTTGAAATTGACCTGATGGTACAGAGTTCATTTGTTGGGGCTGAGAGAAAAATCTTTAAAACATCTTTACTTCTTTGGACATCTACAGGAAATTTGCATGCACTAAAACTTGACAGAACTTCTTTGGATTTCATCCTGCAGGAAAAGGCCTAAGTGGGAAAGGGTAAATCGAAGGAACTGTTTTTAGCTTCTTTTATTCCGTACATGGTTGGCAAAGGACTGGTCTTGTTATCAAGCACACATATTTGGTGAAAGGAAGCCATAAAAGCTGAGTCTTTCACCTGACTGAAAGGAGCCAGGTTTAAAAAACCTGGTCATGGCATGGGGAAGCTTTTCAGAAAATTAGGTAAAACGATCTAAGTTGGCGTTGCATTAGCAGTTAGGCTCACAGTGAACATGCCTGTTTTTAAATTAAAAGAGATTAGGCTCCCTCTGATTGCTTTTCTGCCTACAGAACCAAGATTATTTCTTTACCTCTCCGTGAACAAGTTTCCTTTCGCCATGTCTGTTGGTGTTGGCTGCAGGTCATGATTGAATGCAGAGAACTGCTTTAGCTTCCATTGTTCAATAATATATGTTGAGTGCTCACCATAGGACAGACAATATGCTAGATGCACTTTATGTACAAACAGGTATTAGGATAGATTTTGAGCATATGTGTCAGTGTTATACAAGTGAATCTACTCTCTGGAAAACCTTAAGACATTCTTGCCTACCTTTGTAACATTAATAGCTTCCTATAAAGAGTTCCTACAGTGAATGCGGTAGAGAAAGCAGTACATATTGTACTGTGGTGGAGTGCCTTACACGGCAATCTCTGCAACAATAAATACTATAGAAAGGTTCTAGTGCATTTGATGATATCTGGCCAGCTTACTCATAATAACTCTGACTCCATTGTGGAAGAAGGGTCTTCTATACAAGGCATAAAATCCAATTGATTTTTATGAAATAAGATGCTATGAAGAAGAAATGCATTAAGTGTACTGTATCACAATAATTTCACTTTGTAAGCTAAATGGCTTTTGGAACATTGTTGAAAATGCTGTCACTATTCTGAGAATACATAAAAGAGTAAGATAAGGCCAATAATTTAAAAGTCAATGCATTTCTTATTCAAAGATTTCTTTCCACAATTAATAAAGCATTTTCCTCTCTGTGTCAGTTAAAAATAAAATCACAAATAGATTTATATGATATGATCAGGCACCGTGTAATAAAAAGTTCTGTTGATTCCACACATTATTTTTAATTCAGTAAGAATTTATTTTTAGAACTCTTTAATAAAGGTTAACTGACAACACAAATTGCAATTCTGAAAGATACCATTGTAAGTCAGATACTACACATTTTCTGAGTGCATCCTCATTCACTATGATTTTCTAAAAACAATGAAAAATGATGGAGTGTATAAAATGAACAAAGAACTAACATGAAAAGGGGTCCCAGTTTCCAAAGATGGACCAATTTGAACAATAAAACAAGTAGCAGTTGTTTCCAGTCCCCCCAAAATAAAATAAGTATCATGGAATCTATACATATAGAAAGAAATGATTGGGTAATTTAATGAATTTGGAGCAATGGACAAATCTTCCTTCCTTACATGGATTTGTAAACACTATATATAGTTATTCCCATTCCAAGAGGGGGTGCTTAATTATTTCCATTTCCTTGAGTATGGGTTGAATTTACTGCATTACATCCAAAGAACTAAGTATAGAAATGGAAAAAAAAAACACAGTCCTTTAAAGTAAATAAACCTGTCATGCACTACCTAAACCAACTGGTTCAGGTTAATATTTTCAGTAATAAGTCATGTTATTATCACTTATTCTCTGATATAATGCAAAACTTTTCATATTTTTGAAATTCTCCCCCAAGCATAATGCCAATTAAAGTATGGGAACATATCAGAAAAGCCCAAATTGATGGATATTCCTTAATACACTTGGTTCAGCATCTTTTTAAAATGTCTGCACATTTCCTTTTTCAATTCTGGTCATGCTACTATCTTTAGCTTCCACTTAAGTTTTATACAAACATTGTAAGATCTCTTACAAATAGTTGAAATGCTATACCTTTGCTTGTGTCAGAGTTATCATAGGATTTAATGTTTGTTTATTTCAGGAAGATTGATTAGTTAAGTATGTTAAACATTTCTGAAGTAATTATATATGAATGTAGACAGGGAAAAAAAAGTGCATCTGGTTTCTGGAACAGAAATGCTCTGTCCTTGAACTCTGATGCTGTCCCTTTAGTTCTGATTATTTTGTCTGTATGCAAATTAGTTTTAATGACTTTCAGTGGAACTTCTATCGTTTTCTTAGTCTGCTGGTGTCTGACCGGTATGCTTATTGCTCATGAGAGAAGTCTGGTTCTTCTCCATATAGTTAATAGCTCTTTGTTGGTGACTCATCACATACCAGGCATTATTCTATGTGCACTGCAGTTGTTGGTTTTTTTTAATTGCTTCATTGGGAGCTCATACAATGATTATCACAATCTGTACATATCTCCATTGTATGCAAAGCACATTTATACATTTGCTGTCATTATCCTTCTCAAAACTGTTTCTTTCTACTTAAGTCCTTGATATTGACTCCTCCTTTTTCCACTCCCTCCCCATTCTCCCCTCAATAGTTTATAAATTATTATTATTTTGTCATATCTTCCACTGTCTGATGTCTCCTTCACCCACTTCCCTGTTGTCTGTACTCCAGGGAAGAGGTTAAATGTAGATCTTTTTAATTGATTCCCAGTTGTTTGTTTTTTGGGGGGGCATCACTGCCTTCTGGTGGGAGCTACCCAGTCTTGCTCCTGAAGAGCCACTGCTGGATTTGAACCGCCAAGCCAGTGGGCCGCAGTCCCGCACTCAACCTCTACGTCACTGGACTCAGCCCCCCAGTTGTTTTTTTTAAAACACAAAATAACTTCCAATGCATTTTGTTAAGTGTGTTAGTGCCCACACCATTGGTTCTCAAAATTTTTCTGTCCTAAGATACCTGAAGAACTGAAGGTTCAATGATGCTATGAATTAGAGAAGTCATGTAGGTGACAAACTTAATGAATAACCATCCATTCCACTGTGGGCATACTGAGAATAATTGAAGAATTCTCAGATGCAGCAATATTTAGTTTTAGTTGGATGATCCTGTTTAAGTGATAGATATATTTTGCATCTGATATCTAGATGTTCATTAAATATATAATTTAAGGAAAGGAAGGATGAATGAAAGATTTAAAAAAAACTATTTATGACTCTCATGTCAAGTAAATACATAGTACTCTGTCATCTATCACATCCATGTCAAGTGGGAAGTTTTATAGACTTTTTATAAAAGTTATTCAGTTATTTAGTTATTAACACATAAATATATTTTTTGATCCTGGCATTCATTTCTGAAAATCTGTTCCACTAAAGTAAGATCTCTATATTTCTAAAACACATTTTAGAAATAGACATTAAAAGAATATGTATATATTGAAAAGGTATTCCTTTTAATGCTACTTGTAAAAAATATAGACACATTAAGTGACTGTCATTTTGAAATAAAACATTATACTTCTACAACATGTTTTATTATCCATCACATGGAAATGAATTAACTAAATTTAAATAAAGCTTATTGAAGGGATTTTGTCAAGATATTGCTAGAGGAAAAAATAAGGACAAACAGAAATATCTGATTAAAATGTGTATACCTACTCATTGCAAAATGCCCAATTATCCTTGAAAATGAGTGTATAAATATAAAAGTATGGAAAACCGAAGCAATTTTATCATATATTAGCTAGGAGTGATGGTGAGAGTTGAGAGAATGTGGATGCACATGGGAAAAACTAACAAAATTAAAAAGTAATGATCATCAGAACCAAAAGTGTTCTACACATGATATACCATGTATAAAAACTTACCTCAGCTACCTACTTATCTCTGCATAAGTAAAAAGTAATGCAAAAAAGTTTGGTCATGAAAATGTTAAGAATGGCTAGCTAATGGTGGTAGAATTATAAAGCATTATTTACTTTCTTTTTACTTTCATGAATTGAAAAAAAATTCATTCAAAAATGTTTACATTGTTTCATTCTAAAGTATTGAGGAAAATAGCAAAACTTTATTAATTCTGAAATTGAAAGTTTTATATTGAATTTTCCCCTTGTTATATAGGGAGAATAGATCTTTGCTAGCTGTTTAGAAACCAAACACTAGCTAGAGAACTAAACCAATTAACCTCCCATTAATCAGCCAATATTTTTAGAAAATCCATTCAAGTCAACCAGGAAGGGTGATTCCACTTAATTTACCTTTTCTCAACTGAGAAACATTAAAAATGTTCTTTGAATCTGGGGAACTTTAGAACAAATGAACATTTAGTTTAAAACAATGAGTGTTTATCGGCTTCGATTTGGATATCCAAGTTTTGGACAGTTGCTTTCAAGCAATATATAGAATGAAACACCACATCCAGAAGACATCACTCAGAATACAGTTTAAATCCCTGGCCAAACCCCACTCTGAACTAGTTTTTGGACTCTAAAAATCATAAATACTTCTGAAGTGTTAGTTTCTTTATCTATAAAATGGTTACAACAACTCGTGCTCTCAGAGATGAAGAAGTGCCTCAATAAATTATGTCTATAATCATCTAGTCTAATGTTGGTACTTCATAATCATTCAGGGTAAGATTGCCACTATTAATTGGAATAGATTTAAATGATAAGCAATATAGTTAAAATAGCTTTTATATACATATCTATGTTCTTGGAATGTGGTAATGTCACAGAAGAGTGTCATATCTACAATTATGTATATATATATCATACAGCAACTTTTGATATATAAATAGGAGCACTCTTTTTTAGTTATTTAAGAAATATATTAACATTGCACTTTGCCTTTCATAAATTAGGAAGAGAGACAAAAGAGTAAATTGATTCACGATGGCTTGCTATTTACATTTAAATTCAGTTTTTCCTAGGAACTTTGAGATATTAGTTGGCTCTTCCTCTTTCTCTTACATATATATATTTGCAAAAAAGATGTCACACATATGCATATAAACTCATTATAGGTATTATTATAAATAAATCTATATATTTTAAACCCACAATCCCGTGAAGATCATTATGATACTGTTGAGCCCTGAATCATTAGGCATTATTTGGATTGCCCAGAAAAATGCTGTGGTTCTTGCCAAATGCACTGCTCACTGAAAAGATGTCAACATTTACCATAGAAAAGATAACATACTTGGAGAAGTAAAATGAAAAATGGAATTAATCTTGTGTGTATATTAAATGTTTATAGAAAACATTTAATTTGTGACTTGAACCTTAACATTCCCAAATTAAGTCAATATCCAAGAGGTATTGGCTTTTAAACTAAGCTGCATTTGTTAAATACTTGAATTTTTTTTCTCAGCAGAAATAATCACTGAAACAGCATATCAACATACGGTGGTTCTCATAAATCTTGAAAAGCATAACTTGAAATTAGTTCTTACATAGCAAAATATTCTGTTAAGATTCTTATAATGCAATGTTTTTATTAAATGATTCATATTTGTTAAACTGAGAAGTGAAACAAATGAAATTTTAAATCACAAAGAATCATGCACAAACATTTTTAGAGTTAATAATTTGTTTCATATGCAACTATTCTTACATTTTTCAAGGACAAGTTTCTTTTTCCTAATTAGTAACCTTTCTGTGCATGCATGATGTGCTTGCTTAAATTCTTTTATTATGTAGCAAATTAAAATAGACATAGCATTAACTGACTTTATGCTTCCTCTTTCTAGATTTAGCTACAATGTACCTTTGGTCAGCTAATGTCATAATTTCTCTTGGGTGTCAGATGTAAAAAATAAAGTTTGTGTATACCAATATGGGAAAATAATTTACCTATGTTTTGTAAACAAAGTTAACTTTTTTTCCTGTTAATTTGACACATTTTCCTGTAATTCCTGAACTGGAGATTGAATTTAATTAATAGCTATATTCAGGATCCAATATTTTCATAGAAAAAAATTCTTTCTTTGCAATTTTAAGGCCGGTTAAAGAATTGCTGTGTTAAAACTATTTATTTAGTGGCAATTTGCAAGGTTGGGGGGGGGAGGGGAAATCCAGCTTAATTCTTTTATCTTCTTCTTTGACTATTGCCTCTTGTGATTTACCATCCTAGAGTGAAACATTTGGTTAGTGTCACTAGTAATCATTAATTGCCAGGAAATACATATTAAAAATAGCTCATATTTTAGTGCACTTTAGTGAACACAGAATTTTAAACAGTATCTACTATAGATTAAAATGTCAGAAGTATCAAAAGTCGTGAAGTGTGATGTGAAATAGTCCATATGGTAGACAAGCATAATCTCAATAGAAAGCCATTACATAATCATCGCTGCAGTCCACACGCTTGAGTGATAGTCCTTAATATTCAATTAAGAAACCCTCTTACAGGACTTAGATGCTGATCTGAATCACAAAATAAACTTAATTCGTTTGACCCTTATAACTCTCAAACTTGGATTTTATTTGTGTTTGACTAATCCAGTTGACTCAACTAGAGAACTCAGGGTACATTATTAAGATTTTAAGGAAATGCTCATTTCCTACAAAATCCATCTTCAACTTCCTTGCAATATAGTTTCTTTTCCAAATAAAGGAACAGAAACTTAGAGAATGCTTTACATTGATTAAATCTCTTTTTTAAATTTATTTACTAACATAAACAGAAAGTTTAGCTACAGAGGCTAACAGGCACAGAAGACCAGGCTATACATCTAAATCTTTACTTTGGAGTCCTGAGGGAAGGCACATTATTGCCCAACTCCAAGAGAACTTATCTAAAAGTATAGGGTTGAAGGTTATGAACAAAGCATGTGAAGTTCACCAATAATTTGAAATAAAAATATTTTCATCATTTGCTGTTCTCTGTTCTTGCTGCTAGGTGTTGTAGAGTCAGTTCCAATTTACAGCAACTCTATTTTTTAAGAGTCCCACACCCTCTTATCAATTAATGCTATTTTTGAGACCACTTTTGCATCCACAGTATAAATCTATCTATCTCTTAAGGGTCTTCCTGTTCTCTGACTTATCAAGCATGGTGATTTTCTTCATGTTTTGTCCCTTTTATGTCCAAAATAAAATGACAAGCTGTCTTAGCATCTTCACTATGAAGGGACATTCTGGATGTACTTCCTGCAATACAGATTCCCTAACCCACCCTTTTTTTTACGGACATTCAATGGGTGGTATAGGTTTTGTGTCAACTTGGCTGAGCCAACATTCTCAGCGGTTTAAGTTAAGATCTACTAATCCCATGATGTGGCCTAATACACTGTAATTATATCCATAATGTGATCTGCTATGAGCAGGCAGTCAGCTGTGAGAGGAATAGGGTTGGGTGCAACACTGTGATGCAGATTATTGATATCTGAGGATATTCTGGAAAAGCTTGCTTGCCTTTTCCAGTGAAGGGTGCTAGACCCTTCACCTGGCTCTGTGATCAAGTGATATGCCATTGCCTGCCAATCTTGTTGTGCTCAGTGACCTGCCATCCTTGGATTCATTTGCCTGTACAGCTAACAACAACTTGTTAACTTCCTGTCAGTCTTGAGTTCATCAACCCTTGAAGTTACTTGAGTCAGGATAAGTATCAGCTTACCCCCTGACCCATGAACTTGGAACTTGCCTGGACTCGGACTTCACTGCTTCTACGAATGTGAGTAATTTTCTAGATATAAATTCCTTTTCATGTATGCATCTATAAGTATCATTTGTTTTGCTTCTCTAGAGGACACAGCCTAATACACATGCCATATTCAATATTCTTCACCAATGCCAGAATTCAAAAACAATCACTTCTTCTTCGGTCTTCCCTACTTATTTTTCAGTTTTGCTTCAATAAGAGTTAAGTGAAAAATATTGTAGCACTTAAGTATTTAAAGTGATACCTTTACTTTTGAACATTTTAAACAGCAAAGTTGCCCAATGTAATACTACACTGTTGATTTCCTGACTGTTACTTGGCGGTGTAGAGTCCTGGTGGTGTACTGGTTTCTTGTGGGGCTGCCACTAGGGGAGAAAAAGACGGATTTTCTACTGCCATAAATTATTCCAGTCTCGGAAACTAACAGGAACTGTTCTCTGTCCTAGAAGGTCACTGTGAGCATGCAGCAACTCAATGACTCAATGGTAGTGCTTTTTTTTTTTTACTTTGTTGACTCTTGGTCCAAGGAAAATTAACTCTTTGAAATCTTCTTTTTCATTTTTAAATATTATTTATTCCACTTATGAGATGTCTGTCTTTCCTAAGCTGAAGTGTAATCTATATTGAAGGCTGACATCTTTGATCTTCCTAAGTACTTCAATGCTTCAAAATTCCCTCATTTTCAGCAAACAAGGTGGTATCCTCTGGAAATGGCAGTTTGTTAATGAGCATTCATCTAATCATGATGCCACATACCTCTTCATATAGTTCATTTTCTCAGTTTAGATGTTTAACACACAGAATGAATAAATATAATCAAAAAATACAACCCTGTTGTAGGTTTCCTGATTTTAAGCCATGCAGTACACCCAAGGTCTTGTTGTGGTCTATGTACAGTTTCCCCATGAACACAATTATGTTTTCTAGAATTCCCATAATGATATTATGCATGTTTTATTATGAGCACAGTCAATTGCATTTACAGTCAGTAAAACACAAGTATTCTTTCCTTTTCAGCCAAGATCCATTTGATGCCAGCTATCTTTTTGTGCCCAGCTGTGTTAGTCTGGGTAGACTAGGGAAACAAATTCTTAAGTGCACATATATTTAAGACAGAGTTTTATATAAAGGGTAATTGTGCATTAAAAAAAACAGTCTAGTCCAAGGACATGTCTGATGTTAGCCTATATGTCTGATACCAATCTATAAGGTCCTTTTCAGCCTCACGAAACACATACAATGAAGCCAAATGCAGGATGATCACAAGCCAGTGGATAGAAAGTCTTTGTGCTGGCAGAGGTCTCTATGTTGTTTCTCCAGCTTCAGAGGTCTGGTTGCATCCATGTGCTTTGTGGGCCCAGGGCACTAGGGTAGTTCCATGTGTCCTTTCAGCTGAAATGTCTCCTAGGGAAGTCAGCAGAGAGAGGGAGGTGTCTCCTGTCTCTAAGGAATAAGTACCAGATTTTCCAGAAATCTCAGAAGACCAGAGAACTCATTGGCTATGATCTGGTTGATAGATTAGACTCCACTCCATTCACTCACAACCCTCTCAAATTGATACTTACTTAACTACCACATGAGCTATCAAATGAAAACTAATGCCATTTCTCTTGAATATCTAATTCCTGAATAGTAGACCATAGAATTAATTCAAAATGACTACTGCTAGTCCACTGAAGTTCACTAAGGCCTCAGATAATTAACTTTATGTGTTCAGTTCCATTTTAAGCAACCTCTGAGTTTTCTAGACATATTTTATACATTTCATGTTCCAATTATAAGTAAAAATTGCTACAATTTAAGTAGTGCAAAATAATTAATAGATAATGAATAATTCTTATTTTAAATAGTGCAAAATGAAAGTTCTGAAACCTTTGCTCCATTTATATCATTATTTTCAACTACACTTTGTGGATGCAGGTCTTCCCTAATTGTTTTGTTGTCTTTCAACCTGAGGGGCTCATCTTCTGACTGACATCAGAAACTGTTTTTCTGTAGTTCATAGAGCTTGCAGTAACTATTTTTTTCACCTCAAAAGTGGATCCTTGGGTCCTTCTTCATAGTCTCTTTGCAAACTTCACTAAATCTTGTTCCTCATGGGTCATGCTACCGTATTTGAAATACCATCGACATAACTTCCAGCATTGTGGGAGCATCCAAATCACGACAGTGCAATACCCTCAAAAGAAATACATTAGTACATTTCATTGAGAACATCTTCTGGAAAAGAGCTCGTTAAAGTTTTAAAAAGTAAAGATGTCTAAGACTAAGGTGTCCCTGACTCAACTCATTGAATTTTCAATTCCATTCAACAAATAAAGAATAAAGCTAGACAATGGAAAAATGAAAGAAGAATTAGTGGATTTGAGTTATTATGTAAGTGAAGAATATTTTATTTTATTTATTATTTTTTTTTATTTATTTTTTTTTTAGGCATCACTGCCCTCAGGTGGTGGGAGTAGGAGGCCCAGCCTTTGCTCCCTGGAGCCGGGATTGAACCTCCATCCCAGTGGGCCGCAGTCCCGCGCACAACCACTACGCCACCGGGGCTCAGCCGTAAGTGAAGAATATTATCTCTCTCTATATATATTGTATGTGCTATATATAGAGGTGTGTGTGTCTGTGTGTGTGTGTGTATATATATATATATATATATATATTTATTTATATCTGACACAAGAATGAAAAACAGCTGTACTGGAACAAACATAACCACAATACTCCTTGTAAGCAAAGATGGTGAGTTTTCATCTAGCTTGCTTTGGATATGTTATCATAAGGCGGAGTCCTTAGAGAAGGATTGCATTTGCTGAAGTAGATGGTCAGTGGGAAAGATGAAAGACATTTCTCTGGACAGATTGACTTTGTGATTTCAACAAACATGAAAATAATTGTGAAAAAGGGATACGATTGGCTATTTCATTCTGTTACGCATAGAGTCTTGGTGCTTGGAACCAACCTGAGGACACCTACCAATGGTCAAAACAGTTTCGGACATTTCTTTTCAATACAGGAGTTTGTCCGATTTTACCAGCATGAGTTGTGAATGTTTCTGTTTTTAGGTGCAATTGGGTGGATTCCAACAACAGAATCGAACACAGCCCAGTCCTGCATCTTTCTATGCAGTTTTGAGTTTTGAGCCCATACCTATAGGTGCTGTGTCAACCAGTCTCATGAAGAGTCTCCCACTGAAAGAAGGCAACATAGGAACAAATACGGTTTACCAAATATGATCATCATTTTACCAAATATGATCTCCTTCCAGGGACTGTTCACTCCTGGTAGCATGTCTACTGTATTTTTGACAAAGTTTTGCATTTTTGCTTCCAAGGTGCAAACTGGATGTGTTTCCTCCAAAACAGAGTTTTCATTCTTTCGGCTGTATATCATTAGTTTTCAGAGACACCATAATTCAAATGCATTAATTTTTCATTTTCTGTTATTTCTTGTCCAGCTTTCACATGGATTGGTAACTGCTGTTTATATATCCCTATCAACATGATTCATTTTATATATATATATGCCAAGAATAGTTTTAATGCAGCAATGTGGTTCTTGCAAGGGAATTCTTTAAAAAATATTTCACAAACTTACTTATAATTTGCAAGTCACTTTTGCTGTTGCATTTTATAGGTTGAATACAGACATATCTCATATTGCTTATGCATTTTTTCTTTGCTTCATGTCTTTTTTATCTTCTCTTTCACATGATAAAGAAGCTCTTCTGATCTGTAGGTTAAGTGTGAAGCTGCTAACTAAAAGGTCGGTGGTTCAAAGACATCAGCTGCACTGTACGAAAGAGATGAGACAGTCTGCTCTCTGAATGGTCTGCAGTCTCAGAACCCCTAGAGGTTAGTTTGGCTCTGTCCTATTGATCTGCTATGAATCAGGATAGATTCTATGAAAGTGGACTTGCCGTCTTGGTTTTTAGCATGATAAAAGAAATGTTCCCAGGAAGAAGATGGTGTCTAGTTAGATTTACCTGCCCAGAGCTCCTGCTGCCAGACCATAAAGATGGGAGGCAAGATGAAGGAGACTGGGAGGTGGAGTCCTGAAATCAGGGCTCTAGGGTTTGTCTTGAACCACACTTTAAAAAATTTCAACTGACAAAGCAAACTGAGAACCCACTACCTCACTCTCTATTTGGCATGCTGGGCTCATGGAATCTGGCTGAGCCACTAGCACTGTGCCAGTTTGACAGTGAGTAGCAGTTTCCTCAGCCTGATGCCCCAAAGGGGACATAATCTAAGACATGAGGAGAACCTCTGAAAGCTAGTCACAGGACCCCACACTGGAGTTCCCAGGCTATTAGGTGCCTTGTGCTCTTCTCCTGGGGATCCAGTAGGCAGGTAGCAATAGATTTGGAGCTATTGAAGAGAAATAAGGAAATTTACCAGAATCAGATTGCAGAGAATAAACATAGTCATAATCGAGGGAATGAGTTCAGTTCCAGATGATAGAGAAGAAAACAACCTCTCTGATAAGCTGTATCTCCTCCTCTGGGGGTCAGCATTACAGCCCCCAAATCTGGACATCCCATAAGTCCCATGTGACAAAGAAAGAAAAAAAATGTTCTCAGTAAAAATTGTAAATCCCAGGCTCATGCTTAACTCCAAGGCAACTGGTAGAATGAGTCCCTTAACATACATTGTCATAATAAGGGAGCCTGTGCTAAGCAATGCCTGAAGTTAACTACAGAGCCCAGAGGCTATCAACACAAGGAAGATCCCTTGGACCTAGCCTCAGTTTCAGAATAATTTAATTCAATTCCAGCTGACCAGGGTGGGGAAAACAAAACAAAAAAACCCTCTGAGCTATGAAGCATCTGCCGTCCTGGGGCAAGCTAGGACAACAAGCCCAATGGATGGAGCTACTGTCCTCTTACAGTGATTCTACATACAGCTTGGGAGGTGCTGCCTGTCCTGGGGTTTTACACAAGGCTGAGGGAACACTATCCCTTCCCTGCACCCCCCGCTGCAGTGCTGCATACAACACAAGTTAGCTATTCCAGGTGTAATAAACCCTTCCTGGCTTCTGCTGTGATCTTGCCTTCAAGGATAATTCCACCCAGCATCTGAGGGACCCTATACCAATCAGACACACCACTACCTTGAGGCAGTGTTGAATGGAACTCCTCTAGTCTCAGGTCAGGTGACCAAGCCTCAGTTATCTTCTTACTTACTACTATTTTTCTTCTCTCTATTATCTCTCCCTTCTATATTCTTTTCCCCCTTCTCTTCCCTTCTTTCCTTTCATATGCCACTGCTGACTTCTGGGCCACTACTCCCTGCCTAGAGAAACTCAACCCAAATAGCAGGGTAACCCCAGCCTGCCCTCTGTAGGAGTGCTGCACACCACACAAGGCAGCGGTGACAGTCCTTTACAACTTTCTACACAGCTGAGGAAGTCTCAGCCTGACTTCTAAGGTTATCTTGTCAATCCCTCTCAACACACGTGGGACCCTGCACTAAAAGTGTACACCAACCTGCCACCTTGGGACAGGGTTTAAAGCCCACCAGTCCCACTTTATTTTTTTCTTCTCTCCCACCACAGATGCTCTTAGTGAACACAGTTGTGTTTTCCCTTCTTTTTTTTCTTTCTTCTCTCTCTTTTTTCTCTTCTGTTTCTTTCCTCTCCATTTCCAGTCTTCCACATGCCTCTGCTTGTTTCAAGGACCCTACCCTCAGTCTAGGCCAACTCTGCCTAACCAGGTGTGGGGAGAGCTCCAGCCTGTCTGCCATTACAAGGCAGTGCTACACACTGAATGGCATGGGCCCAGCTATCTCTTTATTTTTTCTCCTCTTTTCTCCTTCTCTCACCCTTACTCCTTGTTTCCCCTCCTTCTATCTCTTGCCAGTTTCAGCAGATTCAGTTTTTCTTTATCATTATTTTCTTTTATTGACTGCCTCTACTTTTGTTTTCTCTTAGCACTTTTCTCAATGTGTGTTAGTTTGTTTTTTATTTTTGCTTTTGTCTTTGTTTTCTCCATCCTCTCTTTTTCTTCTTTTCCTCTCTCTTTCCTCTCACAAGTCACTACTGGCCTCTGGGACACCCACCTCTGCCTAGGGAAACTCTGAAAGCCTTGTTGAGGGGCCTCTCACACTCACTTGTTGTCTGTATATGCAGATGGCAAAGTCACACCTATCCTCCATCATACAAAGAGGCAGCTGGGATATCTACTCTTCAAACAACTAGAGGAACTCCAATCTATATTCAAGGCTCTATAAGTGACTGGGGGAACTCCTGCCCACAGCCTGTGATGCTCCATGAAACTGTGGGAACAATTGCCCAATCTCCACATCAATCTCTCTGACTGTGATAATTCCGCCTGGCATCTACTGTGCTCTACACCAAGAAGGGTGCTCCCAAACACTCTCCTCGGCACTCCAGCTGCAGAGGGAGAAACCACATACCATCCAAGGCATTGTGAGCATCATGAGACACACCACTACTGCTTACTAAGAGATTAGGTAGTGAAACACAAGCCTCATGAGCCCAAAATCCACTGGCCAGCATCCTGTGAGAGGACTACCAACTGACATTCCAAGTAAATGGAATAATGGTAAACTAGTGTAAGAGTGAAACCACAGGAAGAAACAGCAGTTGCTTGACATCTGAATGCAGCTATCTGCAGGAACTTTTAAAAAGTACTCATATGCATGCCCCAAGAGAGAAAACCCAGTGCTCTTCTACTTGAGAAAATGGTGCGAGGTTCAACTAAAACAGCACATACACAGCAAGCAGCCCCAACATCCTCAATGAAAAAGCAGGAGAAACAGAATATAATGCTGGAATAAGTCAGGAACCTAAAGGCAGGCATAGAAGAAGCAGACATTGATCTGCCACAGAAAGAAAATTTCAGAATGCTGCTTGGAGTAATACATGATATGAGGGAAGAAATATAGGAAAGGATGAGATAATAGAGAGGATAAAGGGAACACACAAAATGGAAATACAAGACTTAAAGAATGAAATTTAAAGATCCAGTAGTAAATTAAGATACTTTGCCAACAGACCTGAGAAGACAGAGAGTTGCACCAGTGACCTAGAGGATAACCAAACAGACTTCAACAAATTGGAAAATAGTCAAATGAAGCAATCCGAAAAGACGAAGACTATCTTAGAGTCATGGCTGATGCTGTCAAGAGGAATAATATTGGAATAATTGGACTACCAGAACAAGACACAACAAAGCTGTCACCTGGGAAAATAGTGAAAGAATTTTTAGAGGAAAACTTGCCCCAGCTAAATAGATTAAAATCAGGTAACCATTCAGGAAACCAAAAGAATACCAGACAGCCTGAACCCCAAGAAGAAATAAATATCGAACACACATAGCAGCTAGTTATCCAACTATGAGGAAAAGGATAAAAGCATCAGCGCAGGTAAGTAAATACAAACAATCACTTATAAAGGTACCCAAGTAAGATTTTTTTTTCAGGCCTATCAATAGCATGATGAAGAAGAGGAAGGAGTGGAGCAACATATTCCAAAAAGTGAAGAAAAATAATGCAAACCCAAGGATGCTCTATCTGGCCAAATTATCTATTAAAATAGATGGGGAAATAAGAGTCATCATAGACAAGAAAAAACTCAAAGAATATGTAAAAAGAAACCCAGCCTAACTAAAGATCACATCAATATGGGAAGATCAACATTCACTGAGCACAAATAAGAGACTGTCACAAATATTAACTCCACCTTGCAAGGAGAAAACACTCCCCATATGGATTTAGCTCAATAGCGGAAAGAAGGCAAAAATTAAACACACACACAACAAACCATTAAGATAGGCAGGTAGGGAAACACCCAAAACAAAGATACAAGATGGCATCACAGAATCCACAGATGGATGTAATAACCATGTATATCAATGGAGTGAACTCAAGCATTAAAAGATGGAGGCTAACAGACTAACTCAGAAAGCATAACCTATCTATCTGCTACCTATAGGAGTTACATCTCAAGTTTGCAGACAAAAACAGGTTGAGAATTAAAGCCTGTAGAAAAAATATACCAAGTAAATGGCAATGCAAAAAAAAAACAGAGGTGGCAATCTTAATCTCTGATAAAATTGATTTCAAGGTATAAGCCATAACAAGAGACAAGGAGGAGCATTATATAACTCTCAAGGGAAGAGTAGATCAAGTACCTGTGAACATAATAAATATATATGCACCTAATGAGAGGCACACAGAATTTGTAAATACTCCAAAAGATGATAAAAGAAATCACAAGCACAATAATTATAGTAGGTGTCTTTAATAAACCACATTGAAAAAGACAGATCACGGGAAAAGAAACTCAATAAGGAGGCACCAGGTGGAAGCAACATTATTGCATGACTTGACCTGATAGGTATTTTCGGAGTTTTTCAGCTAAATGCAAATAATTCACATTCTTTTCAAGCCCACATGCTGACACAAAAGTTGAATCTAAGTAAATTCAAGCACATAGCGATTATTCAGCTGTCTCCCTCAGACCACTGTGCCATAAAGCTGAAAATCACCAAAAAGAATTTGAAGAAAATAAGGGCAAATCATTTGGGGATGAATAACTCTATTGCAAAAGGAGTGAGTATTGGTCCAAATCAGAGATTAAATCAAGACATTTCTAGAAACCAATGAGAATGGAATTACGATGCAATTTATCATTGGAAGGTTGATAGGAATACATGTACACATGAAAAAGGAAGAGAGATTCCTGATTGATATGCTGGCACAAATCTTGCACCACTTAGAGCAGAATCAACAGAACAATTCTACTGTTAGCATAAGGAAACACATAATAAAAATCATAGCTGAGGCACAGGATAGGAAAAACAAGAAAATTTTGGGGAAAATTAATGCAGCAAAAAGTTGGTTCTTTGAAAGGATTGACAGAATTGATAGACTTCTGGCAAACCTAATCAAAGAAAGGAAGGAGCAAATTTCAATAGCATGGCTGAGGGATGAAACAAGGAACATTGTAAGAAACGCTAATGAAATCAAAAGGATAATTACAAAGTACTATGAAGGCCTATACTCTAATGAATTCAACAACTTTGAAGACATAAATAAATCATTGGTAAAACCATCCCTCCCTAAACTGTCTCAGATGGATGTCAACAACCTCAACAAACCCATAGCAAGAGAAGAAATAGACCGAGTTATCAATGGATTGTAATAACAGCAACAAAAATCCCCCAGGCCAGATAGCTTCACAGAAGAATTCTACCAAGAATTCAGGAAAGAACTTACAGCAATCTTACACAAACTCTTCCAGGACATGCAAAAAGAAAGAAAACTCCCAAACACTTTTTATGAAGCTAGTATTACTCTGATACCTAAATCTGGCATGGATCCCACAAGAATTGAGAACTACAGACCAATATCCCTAATAAACATCAATGCAAAAATCCTTAAATAAATACTAATCAATAGCATACAAAAGCATATAAAACAAATAATTCACTATGACCAAGTGGGACTCATATTGGGGATGCAGAGTTCAACATATGAACAACCATTAATATTATACTCCACATTGAAATGAAAAATTGTAAAAACCACATTATAATATTGATAGATGCAGAAAAAAATTCTATAACACCCAATATTCATTCCTGTTTAAGGCACACAAGAAGCTGGGAATGGGAAGAAAATTATTCAATATTATACAAGCTACATATGAAAAACCAACAGCCAACATGGTAATCAATGAAGAAAAGACAAAACCAATTCTACTGATAAAGGGTACCATACAAGGGTGCCCCTTGTCCCCACTCCTATTTAACACTGTACTGGAGATCCTAGCTAACAACATAAGACAAAGAAAAGACATCACAAGTATTCATCTGGAGAAGGAAGAGATGAAACTATCATTTTTTTCACAGATGATAAGATTTTATTTATCAAAAGTCCTCGAAAATCCACTGGTGTTTTGGAAGCAAAAGAGGAATATGCTGGAGTCACAGAACACATGACAAACAAACAGAAGTCTGTCAGACTGCTATACACATCAGACAAGGTCACAAAAGAGGAAATTTAAAAAGTAGCACCCTTTACAATAGCCACGCACAAATTGAAATATCTAGGAATGTATCTAAAAACATAAAATTTTTGCATGAGGAAAACTGCAGAACAATATTGTATGAAACCAATAGTAACCTCAACAAATGGAAGAATATTCCATAGTCGTGGATTAAAAAACTCAATATAGTAAAGATGTCAATTCTGTCCAAGTCACTATATAATGTTAATGCTGCTCTGATACAGATACCATCGCCCTTCAAAAACTTGGACAAACTGATTACCAGCTTCCTATGGAGAGGGAAAAAGCCAAGTATCAGCAGAGAACTCCTCAAGAAGAAGGACAAAGGGAGGGCTTTCTGTGTGACTTTAGCACGTATTACACAGCCACAGCGATGACAGCAGGGCGGCACTGCTATAATGACAGATAGTCAGACAAAGGAAAAAGAGCTGAAGATCCCAAGGTAAAAGAATATCTGCATACGGGCAATGCATTTTTCATATCTTCCCCAAAATATCAAACGGAAATTGGATGTCGTCTTTAGTCATTGGTGCTGGAAAAAATGGATACCTATCTGCAGAGAAATGAAACAATACCCTTACCTCACTTCATGCACAAGAATAAACTCAAGGTGAATCACAGATGTTGAAGTAAAACCTCAAGCTATTAGGACCATTACTAAGGGAATTGGAACAAACCTGAGAACCTTGACACACAGCACAAATAGGCTATTATATAGCGAAGGATACATACACAGAGGAATCAAGTGGGATATACTAGTGATGCATCATCTTTGTACATGGAAAGAATTCACAAAGAGTAATTAAAGTGCCCACAGACTGGGATAACATTTTTAGCAATGACACATCAGACAAAGGCATTATTACTAAAATCTACACTACTTCCCAAGCTTGCAATGAGAAAAAAAAAAAAAAGAAAAGAAAAGAACCAAAACTGCCCACTAAAGAGGTGGGCAAAGGACCTGAACAGAAGTTTCATAGAGGAAGAGATCCAAATGGCCAATAAACATATGAGAAAGTGTTCCTGATGCTTAGCCATAAGAGATATGCAAATCAAAACAACTATGAGATATCACCTAATACCTTCCAAGACAGCCCAATTAAAAAAATCAGAAAGTAGCAAGTGTTGCATGGGACTGGGGGCAGGGGGCGGACAGCAGACTGTGGAGAGATAGGAACTCATGTCTACTGGTGGTGGACCCCTACGTATGTGTAGCCATTATGGAAACCCTTTGGCACTACTGAAAACAGATGAAGATTGAGCTACCCTGTGACCCAGCAATTCCCTGACTGGGCATTTACTCCAACAAGGCAAGAAACAAACCACAATCAAACATCTGTGTTCTCAGAGTTCACAGTGGCACAGTTCACATTTGCAAGGAGTTTGAAACAACCCAAATTTCCATCAATAGATGAATGGATTAAAAAACAGTTGTACATAAATACAATGTAGTACTACGTGTCCCTAAAATGCAGTGAAAAACACATGAACCACATTGTCTCGTGGGAAGAATGGGAGGAAATCATGCTAAGTGAATTAAGTCAAGCACAAAAGGACAAATACAGCATGAGTTCACTGAGGTAAGCTTAAAAAAGGGAGGGGTAGGATGGAAGCTACTATATACATACATTCTGGGGTGAGGTCCAGAAACTGTGGTAGTGGTCAAACCCCATCCAGATATACATACAGGAAGCAACTAAATAAGAGGGGTAAAGAAAAAGAAAATAAAAACAAAACAAAATAAAACCATGGGTTTGGGGGTGGGGCAGGACATTAATCCACTCAAAGGGAGGGTATTATTTATCTCTCCACAGGAGAGGGAGAGAGAGACCAGGTTTTAACCCAATATGCCAAGATGTGAATGCAGTATACTGGGAAATAATACCAGGGAAATAATAGAGAGGTATGGGGCAGGCCTCAACCTCAATGATGTGCAGTACCCCACCCTCCACCTCAAAAGAATGTGCTTGAGAGGACCCCACTGAGGGGACAGCTTGGGGAAAGGAGCATGTTGTATTAGAGGACATGGAAGAAACCAACAGGAGAGAGGGAAGATAAGACATCCTGGCCCAACAAAGCCCCAAGGATGATCTTCCTCCTCAGAGCAGACAATGCACAGGGAGGACTGTAGGACTGATCCCACCATTGGACAAAGTATCCTGCACTGAATTGTGATGCTGTAGGATAGCACTGGAGACAAGTGCAGAATAGTGCATGGTCTGGCGCCATCACAGGGGCAAGGCACAGACGACATGCAACAGAGCAACAGGGGGTTCAGACTGATGAAACCCCCTGGAAATGCCAAAAATAGACTTGGGGAACAGAGTGGCACCCCACTCTGTTGGGGTGGCACCCCATCAAACTCAACTAGAAAACATTCCTAAAGACCAACAGACCTTGAACTATTTATAAGTTCTTCCATTTTTGTTGAAGGATTTCTTTTTGTTATTGCAATTTTGTGTTTTTGTTGTTGTTATTGTTTTGTTTCTTTTGATTTTTGTTGTTGTTTTATTTGGTGTTTGTCTGGTGTTTGCATTTATTAATGTATCTGCTTGTCTATCTAGGTAAGATAGGTGGAATAAATAATTAGAAGATGGAAAGAATGGGACCAGTGGTTCTGGGGGATACAGGAAAAGGTGAACTGGGAGAAAGGAATTGGAGAGGGGCCCAAACCAGGGAGAAGAGAACAAAAAGTGAACTAAAATCAATGCAAGGAAGGTCATAGGATTCTGATTTGGACTCAATCAAGGGCAATGTAGCAGTGAGGAATTACTGAACCCAAATGAAGGACGAACATGATGGTGGGACAAGAGAGCAACAGGAGATAGAGGAAAGAACCAGGAGGCAAAGGACATTTATAGAGGCCCAAATATTGACATGTACATTAGGAAATATATACATATATATACACATATGATATTAAGAATTAAGGTTGCAGATGGACATTGGACCTTGACTCAAATACTCTCTTTGTACAAGAATACTTTGTATTAACAATCCAACATTATGTGATGCTCACCTTCCTGACATTATTCTCCCTGGGGACAAAAATGTTGTAAAGAAAGTTGATGGTACCTGACTATCAAAAATATGGCATCTGGGGTCTTAAAAGCTTGAAAATAAATAAGCAGCCATCTAGCTCAGAAGCAACAAAGCCCACATGGAAGCACATCAGCCTGTGTGATCATGTGGTGTTGATGAGATCAGATATCAGGCATCTAAAACTCAGAATAAAGCATAACAAAAGTGAACGGTGTGGGGAGCATGGAGTAGAAATCCAATGTCTGTCTGTAGACAAAAGGACATCCCCTCACAGAGGAGTCACAGGGAAGAGATGAGCCAGTTAGGGTGCAGTATAACACTGATGAAACACATAACTTATCTCCAGTTTTTTGGTGCTTTCTTCATTCCACTACCATGACCTCAATTCTATCTTATAAATTGGATTAGACCAAAAGATGCATACTGCTACAGACAAGAGCCTGTAACATGGGGAATGCAGGATAGATAAACCCCTCAGGGTCACCAAAGAGAGTAGAGATACCAGGAGGATTAGGGAAGGGTGGGGGGAGAAAGAGGGAACTGATCATAAGGATCAAACTATAACCCCCTCCCAGGGAGTCAAATAATGAAAACGTGGGTGAGGAGCAAAGGAGAATGATGTAAACTATGGAAAAATGATCTATCGTTTATCAAGGGTTTGTTAGGAAGGGTGGGTGGATGAGGAAGGGGGAAGAAAGAGGGAACTGATATCAGGGCCTCAAGTGGGAAGAGAATGATTTGAAAATGTTGATGGCATCATATGTGCAATTGTGCTTGACACACTGGAGGAATGTATGGACTGTGTTAAAAGTATTTTAAAAAGAAAATAGTCTTGCTCTTATGAATATTTATTCACTGACTGAATCAATGCAAAAATATGGTCAATTGTGAGAATTTTGAAGTAAAAACAAAGGAAATGAAAAAAGATAACATTTTGAATACAAAACTACCCCTTCTTTTAAGTTATTTAATTAAATAATTGTTAAGGATTAATTTTCTCTTTTTCTTACTCTTCTTCCCCTCATTTTCTTACATTCCTTTAATATTAAGTATTTCACATAGGCCATTATCAGTACAAGTGTACTTAAAGTTGCTAGTACCTGGCTGCAGTTTCTTCGTTTAATTTAGGCATACCGTTCAGAATTTGAACACCATCATTTAGACATCTGAATATATGTTTTCTTATAGGAAAGATTTTCTCTGGATACAGCAAACAAAATATCTGTACAACATTCTTTTCCACTTAAAATTGCACTTCTGTTTCACTTTTCACCACCCAAATGATGCCTATATGAAGTTCAATTTTCCCCAATATTGGCTTCAGACTTGTGACCCTACCATCATTTGTTTGTTCAGATCCTACTCTGCCTTTTTCTTTCTGTGTCTGAAGCACTCATAAGTGTTGAACAGCAGGTAATCAAGGCGTGCTTGACTGTTTTCTGTTTGCTTAGTGTTAAATACTGAGAAGCATATAGAAAATATATGGATGCTCATTTCCTGATTTAATGTACATCTAAAGTAGCACCAAACTACTGAAAGTATCATCACTACTCTGTTTTGCTTTTTGATTTGTTACTTAAGCGATTTAAATCTTGGCCTTGGAAGATCAAAAGGATCCTTTCAGTATTATTGAGTTCATGATGCAGTTTTATGTGGTCAGAAGCCATACTTCTGATGATCACACTGAAAACTGTGAATTGCGCAGATGTTCGGAGGGGGGAAAAGTTAAGAACAGTGCAATGCAGATATTTATCTTTTTAGATTCCCCCCATGCATTCCTTTAATTTTCAGTGTTTAATTTTTAAATCATAAAACTCTTGAATCATAATTATGTCGACATTATTGCCATGTTTTCTTTGGTATAAAACATTATATGCAGTACATTGTGGGAAGATACAGTTACTATTCTCACTTTAATAATGCTGATGAAAACATAGCATGGTGTTTAAGATCATTTATTTCTTCATCTTTAATAAAAGAAATGGCGATATAAACATGATGCCCACAGAAACAGAACCCAAAGGACAAAAATGGTATCATGACCTGATCTTCAGATGTGTTACATTTTGACACCTAGTTCTTGCTATGTTGTGAAATTTTAAAATGATTACAAAAATTCTGGGGTGATTTTTTGAAATATCTATATTCCTATGCCTAAAAGTGAATTCACAATTTGGGCTATATACAAAAATTCTTCTATTGGAGAATTCAGAATTTCAAGTACAGTTTAGAAATTCTCAGCATTGTAATTTAGGTGCTATTTACCCACTTACCAGCAAAGGACAACCCTGGTCTAAAACAATATTCACCACTGGATGCTTAAATATTAAGAAAATATGATATATACATAATCTTTTAATTTTTATAAAAATAGGTATTGCAAAACTAGATTTTTACCCCTCATTAAATATGTGTGTATATTACCTGGGTTTTTTTGTATACATGCATAATAATCATAATAATATACATGTATGTATTTCTTTAGTCTCCGCATAATGCAAATGGCTGACCTGCTCAGCCGTTAACCAAAATACTTGAACCTCTAGAAGTTCAAGCTGACCTAGAAACACTTCAGAACAAAGAATGGGAAATCCAGTTCTGAAAAATCAGTGATTGAAAACCAAGTGGGTGAAGGGATGCATTGGACTGTGTACAATGACAAAATAATGGCAACTTGTAAATTGTTGAGGGTTCTTGGGGGTGGGGGAGGGGGAAGCGAGGAGAAATATGGGGAGCTGGTACCGGGCATCTAGGGGAAGGAGGATGTCTTGAGAATGATGATGGCAACAAATGTGTAAATGTGGTCTGCATACAGTTGACATATACATTGATCGTGATAGGAGTTGTATGGGTTCCCAATAAAATGATTTATTAAAAAAAAAAAGGAAAAAGAAAACCATATGGCGTGATGTCCTACCATTGACAAAAAACTTTACCCTGAGTTGGAAATGACTCCGTGGTAAGTGCTTTTCTTATTTCCCCACAGTATATTTTTTCTAACTCTTCTTTATTCAGCAGTGAAACGCGGAACCCCTTCACATAATTTTGCCATAAACAAGAAACCCAGAACATATTGTAGGTTTACAAAGTGATTGCTGACTTAAAAAAATAGAAAGGAGATAATATACACCTCATTAATCATTTTAACCTAGACTTGATAAATGGTATTTAACAGTATCTTCCATTGCACTGAGAAGAATACTAATGAATTTCTGTTTGGCGGTATCTGGTCTGCTGTGAGAGATCACCTTGGCTAACGCATTCCCGGTAAGTACTGCCTACCGAGGGATGGCTGTGTTCTGTTAGGGGCTCTAAGAGAGGCTCTTACAGAGGTTGTTCTTAAGAGTTTGAAGCTGTTCTTACCTTTCCTTAGAACAATGGAGATACACCTACAGTTACTTCCCACAGGAAATTATTCCCCGGAGGCTGTACTTGAGACAGGATAATATGTGAAACTTCTCAGTTAAAGTTCACCTCGTTTCTTTAAAGGAAGACATGAATATGTCTGAACCACAGAAACCTAAAACCGATATTTAAAAATGCCAGTAGTATAATAAATTGGTTATTAACAAAATATAACGTTGGGGGGGGGGTCAGTATGGATGGAGAGAAATAATACATATGTAAGAATAATCTAAATGTGTGATTTCCGTACAAAATTAATACAGCCAACTTGTATAGTCATTTGCAAATCTAAAACATGTGCTCTGGCACGATTAAGTTTATTGTCTAAAATGCAAATGCTAAGAAAAGAATCTTATGCTAAAAAGGAGTTAACCTCAAAACTGTGAAGCTTAGAATGACATATGTTCAAAATGTCATATGATTGATAGCTGTTTTTGTACTACAAGAGAATAGCTCCACAGCTTTTGTGATTAAAAATAGTCATCAGCTTGAGTCTGTTATTTGGTGACTTTGTCATTGAGCAGGAGCAGAATGAGGCGCTAATACACAGCCTGAGAGTCTCCCAGGGGCCTGGGTTGCCCAGCTATGATGTAACATGACCCGACATCCAGGAAAAAGTTGCTTCTGTCTCCCAGGGCTTATTTGAAGTGATCATTGCTTCCTTTTCATAATTCTGAAGTTTCATGTTGTCCTAGGACATAGCAGACATATCTCAGGCAGCATATGAGGTTATTTTAGGCTTCCACCAAGGAGAAAGGGTAATGGGTATTAATTTGCATCTCAATTGGACAGAAATGGGTCTTGGGTTTATTAATGGTGCCACTTGTGGAAGCATTGTGCCAATGAATGCTGGTTAAAGAGCAGAATAACTAAAAAGGGTATATGCCTTTAACTGTCCAGTCATTTTCCTGAGAAGCTGAACTAATCCTCAGGTGAATATATCTCTTGTAAGTCATTCTGTTAAATCAGTCGCTTTCACCAACTGTGACACTATTCAGGAGTTTAGAGGAAAAGGCCTTGCTTTGCCTCAGGCCATGCTTCTATTCTTTTTGCTTAATGTGGAGATGAGAGAGGAGATGGAAATCTCAGGTGAAACCTCCAGGAGAAAATGCCCTTGTGCATTACAACTTATTTTTCTGGTCTCAGAGAATCTAAAATAGATTCGTTTGGGTGTCCTCCTGGTTTCGGCTTGGTGGCCAGACCCTAGCGAGCCAGAGGCTTGCATTCGTTTCAGAACTGAAGCCTTGGTGCGGCGATACACAGTTTTCTCTGTGAACAATTTGCTAAGCTGTTCAAAAATCACAAAAGAAGAAAGGAACATAAAATGTACCATTAAGTTATTCCATCAGATTTACTAAGACTTTAATGAGTTCGAGATGGATGAAAAAGTCTTTTCTGATTCATTAAAGTTATCCACCTGATTAGAAGAGATTTTCATCACCTTATCAGCTAATCCAATAAATTGACTATCCATTTCAAAATGACTCCAATTGTATTCATGTCCATCAGATGGATTTTCTGAAAACCCCCGAGTATTGTATAATATTGAAAATTATTATCAAATTGCCACCAGGGAAAAAATGTACTGGATCCTGATAAATCCAGAGAATTAGTGAGGAAAAGTACTCTGAACTGAAAGGTTACCATAAATCAAAGTTTAACCTATGTAGTTCTTTTCAAGATTGTTATTTATCAGTGAGAAATTATTAAGAGAAGAAATAACTTTTTTGGGTGGGATAGCTAAAATGCAACTTGAAGGATAATTTGGTATGTTTTTAAAATTTGTTTGCTAACCCTATACAAACCTATGAAAAATGAACATAACTTTGGATATCTGGAAAATATTTTAAAATGCCATACCAATGAGATAGCGAGTACATGGGACCAGCTAATCAAATTTCTAGTTTTTGGCTGGTGTAAGCCCCAGTTTCACAAACTAAGATTAATGGGGTGTTAAAAGTCTGTAGGGGCTTGTCAGTTTTATGCTGCAAATAGGGTTAATTTCATCCAAATGTAGAAATGGAAAAAGGTATTGTGCATGAACTAATGCTTTATACTTGTCTTTGCTTTTAATATGCCTATGTTAGCAGGGCTTATGTTCACTTATCTAATAGGAAAAGTCTAGGAGGGAAAGAAATACCTTTCAGGGAATAGAGTATCATGAGGTCAGCTACAGTGGAGAAATGCCAGACATTGAAATTTGGAAGCATCTAATTTTACCTCTAAGACTAGCCAAAAGCATTTATTCTGGGCCAGTATCTGATACTACACAGGAAGACAGGCCCCCTTTATCTTTCCTCCCAATCACGTTTTACATAGTCTCTGCAGGAAAGCTGAGGTGAAGATATTTTGCCCTTTGTGGAATACTTTGGATAATGAGAAGGCGTCTTCCTAGACTCTCTCCAGCATTTTTACAGTCTGGCAGTCATCCATATATTTGTCTACATAATACCAAACACTTGGATACTTGGAAACATCCAGATGTCATGGCATTTTTCTTACTTGTCATTTGCATGGCATAAACCTCTGCTGTGTGGATGTGTAGTCGGGATTGAGTGGTAGTTGAAGAGGCAAGGGGTTAACAGAATTTCAGCAACACATAGTTTTATTGCCCCATACATTTTGTTCATCCTGAGATAACTTCAGCTTAATTTATGGAAGCATACCATTGTTTTTTGGGATCTTCAGAGAAATAAAATACTTGCACTGAATAAAAAATCTACATGACATTAGAAAGTGGATATTAATTCAGGGTGATATAGGGCTGGGAAGATTAGCTGGGTAAGGCACTGAGACTTGGTTAGTTGGTTGATGCTTGGTTTGTTATCCAGAGGAAAAAGGGTTGGCATAAAAATACTATACTGTGTAATTTTGAAGCATAGCAATCATTGCAATCGCCCACCTCTGAACTAAATATTTCCTTTTCATCTTATTCTCTGTTTACCATTAAAAATAAACCCCAAACAACAACAAAAAAACCTTGAACTCACTACCATTGAGTCGAATAACGGACCTTTAAAATCTCTTGCCTATGACAACACTCAGGAGGAGGAGAGCCAGGTGCCAAAGGGGCCATGTTTCTCTCAGATGAGAGTGATCTGAACATCTACCTGGGGGTCCCACAGTTTGGATGCCTCCCCCTTCTGTCTAGCAGGACTGGACCTCATGGTGAAGAGCAGGCAACTGAGGGAACAGCTAGGACCAGCCACGTGTGCATCAATCTCCTCCCCCCTGCTGCGACCCCCTCCTGTTTCTGCTGGCAGCTCTGCCACAGGAATCCCACCTCTCAGGACGGGAGGTGAACTTTCTCAAGGAAACAAAATTGATTATTTTCTCATTACCGGAGGATCGCCAAACTCAATCCATAACTTCTTGGCCACAAATACAATGGAAAATCACATTTTCGGAATATTGCATGAGGGTGAATGAAGAAGAAATTCACTTATGGAAATGCTATGTGACGTGTGCAGTGTATTTATGGACATGCTATGGCAGAACTTTTTAGACCTAATTTCTGCTCATTATGTTATCCATAGGGGCACACTGGATAGTACGCCGGTATCCATCACTTGATACAGACAGCCCAGGCCATGGTTTTAGGCTACTCTGAATTTGAAATTTCACCCAGATTAAATGATATTGAGCCAGTTACTCATTCACTCACTTGCTTCACTTTGGTTTTCTGTCTTGTAAAAAGCGTGGTAACTTCTGGACAGGTGGTTACGAGCAATGAGAACACAAGCGGAAAATGTCCAAGGCATGACATCGCGTGCTGCTCAGCTCGTTTGTCAAGAGTCACACCAGTAGCCAGCCACAGGTAGAGAGCAGGTTTGTGCTTGTGGTGGGGATTGAGCAGTGAGCTCTTTTGAAACGGGCCAGGCCTGTCTTCGGAGGCACACTTGGGCTGGCAGAACTCACATTAACCTTTCACTTAGAAATCCAGCACCTAGTCATTTGCATCGCTCAGGGACTCCACTTGGCACATAGTAGAAACAAAATGAATCATGGCTTTTGCTATTATAAGTTTATAATTAATTTTCATTAGCCTGTGCTATAATAATGACTCATTACTTTACCATAAGCTTCATTTCGCTACAAGACAAGATTTCCTAAAAGCACAATTACTAATTAATTCATTATTTGTAATGATAATAATTACCTTTGCTTTAGGACTAGGTATTTAAAAAATATCCTCCCACGCTGCCCTGTGATGAGTTTTAGATCTATTGAGATTCTATTAGCCAGAATGTAAATTTAGTAAAGCACACAATGTGGAATTTAATTATTAAACATGACTCAATCTTTTCATAAAGACAATAAAAATGAGAGTACAGGTTGGTAAACATGAAGCCCTAACTACATTGGATTAAATATTTTATTAATATTTAGAGAATGATTCTTAATGATTATTTTTCACAAATAACTCAATGTGTTTTTCTCTCTGCACTCTAGTTATGATTTACTTGTGTTGCTTAGAACTTGTAGAAGGTAGAATAATAGCTCTCCGGAGATGCACACATTTGAATCCTCAGAAGTTATGTGTATGTCAGATGACAAGGCAAAGGGAAATTTAGGTTGCTACACCACGGCTATCAGGATGGGTAAGTGTGTGTGTGTGTGTGTGTGTGTGTGTGTGAGTATTGTACATTGCACAATTGAGTCCAGTGGTATCAAATGGATCCTTAGAAGTGGAAGAGGAAGCAGTGTGTGACACAGGCCGAGAAAGATTTGGGATGACTTCCCTGATTTGAACATGATGGAAGAGGGAAACAAGCTAAAGAAAATGAGCTGCTTCTACAAGCTTTAATAGACAAAGAAACAAATTTTCCCATAGAGTGTCTTGATTTTAGCCCTGTGTAATCTATGTCCAATTGCCAACCTATGGTACTGCTAGATAGTAAATGTGCACTGCTTTAAGTGTTTAAGGTAATTTGTCACAGCACTTACAGAAAACCAAAACAGATAATTTTGCTTTGAATAAATAGACATACATGTTGGCAGCAGGTAGTAATTTGTAAATATATTTTAATAGATCATATCCCTCAAAATTACTGAGACGCACTGAGTAAAATTTACTACTGTGTATAATATTTTATTAATAATACACTAACTTTTAAATGTTATCACTTTCATGAAACATACTTGTCATAAAACACCTTTTACAGAAAGCAGAATTGTGCTTGCATTAAAATGCTCTTTGTGCTACCATTGTAGACTTATACCTCAGGCCTCTGTATCCATCTCCGAACACGTTCTTTGTTGACTCTCTCTATGCTAGTGTGGCCTGGCTTCATTCTGCAATACAGAAAGGCCCCACGCTGTGTCAGTTACGGCCCCCTTGATGGGAAACCAGCTCAGGCACAGGAGGTATGCAGGGTTGTCTACTCTTAAAATTTCAATACTGGAAAGTATTCTCCTGTGCTTGCTTGTTAGAGTGCTCATAAAGTGACTTGCTGTTTCAGCAACTTGTAGGCCAGTCGGACAGTGGCATAAAACCATCAGTTTTCACATGGTAATATCCTTTTATTAACCACTGAAATATATCAAGACATCTCAACAAACAACAATGCCGGATGCTATTATCTTAGCTCTTTCTGGATACTTCCTTTTTGCCTTTGTGTAAAACATGTTTTAAATGTGTGGTAGCATCCTAACTTTTCAACATCTATTTTAATATACATATATTTATGGGCATTCAGTCAGCTCACTGTGTCCCCTTTTTTTCTGAAAAGTTCAAGCACTTCTCAAGTTGTGAACACCTAACTTACAGGTGATTAGCAATCAAACTTGTACCTAGTTTATGTTGCGCTCTGCTTTCTTGCCTTCAAATATGAAATTCCTCATCCCCAGCCAGCTCTGGACAGGACAGAGGACACTAATTTTTTTGTCATGGTGCATAGACTACTTTTGCTAGCTTGTAAATATCTTGATCTAGGCATAGTCTTCTGCTTCTGACATATTGAAGTTATGATGAACCACACTGACACATACTTTTTGGGGTGCATCTTCTTGTTAGTAAAGAACCATGGTGACATATTGGGTACCGTTTTACACTACTAACTACAAGATTATCTGTTAGAAACCAACAACTATGACTTGGGAAAAAGATGAAACTTCCTATTTCTGTAAAGAGAAACATTCTCAGAAACCCACAAGGACAGGTCAACTTTGTCCTATGGGATCACTAGAAGTTGAAATTGACTCCATGGCAGTGAATTTGGTTTTCTGTTATTCATTGTTAGGAATATAGACAATAGACTATGTTGCAGTGCTTAATTTGCCTTTTGTCAGACGTAATGTTTTGATTCTCTAAAGATAGAGACTGGATATATATATATATATATATATATACATATATATATCATGTTTCAGATGATAATTTTACGCTGAGGATTTTTGCATTGCATATTGATATACCCACATATATTCATGTAATACCTCTTCCCTTTGTCTTCCAGTTCTTTCTTAGATATTTCTATAAAAGATTTCTAAAAAAGTCTCAATTTTTTCTTTCTCTTCCTTTTCCTCTTTGTCTTTATGTGTTTTAAATGTGAACTCACAAATGAGTATAAGCAGAAAGAGAACTGGGAACACCTCCATCACATATGTATCTTCGTGAACTGCTAATCTCAAGGTTAGCTATTTGAGCTCACCAATAGCTCCATCAGGGAAATACGCAAAGATGGTGCTGTCGACTCCTGTAAAGATTTAGTCTTGGAAACCCAAGATTGGCAGTTCTATTTTCCTATATAGTGTAGCTGTGAGTTGAAATTGACTCCATGGGAGTGAGCGAGGCTATATATATATGGTACTTATGCAAATACACAATTTAACAGCTTACACTGCTGAGTCAATTCAGACGTGACTGGTATATTTGACTCCCTCATCTAGTGGTTAGCAACTCAAAGCATCAGCCACCACACCAAGATAGCCAATAAAGATTAGTTTAAATCTATGCACCTATGGCCAATGATTGCAAAAATATCCATAATAGATACACAAAATCTTGAAAATCCTAGAAATTATCTTGAAATTGTATCTAGTATCTACAAACCTCTCTCAATTTCATCCTCCACAAGATTTAGGATATAATTTCTTTTTGTCGCCTCAAAATTTCTTTTTTCTTTTTGTTTTTTTTTTTGCGGGACATCACTGCCCTTGTGTTTGGAGTAGAAGGCCCAGCCTTGCTCCTGGAGAGCTGTTGCTGGATTTGAACCTCTAACCCAGTGGGCCACAGTCTCGTATACAATCATTACATCATTGGGGCTCAGCCCCCAAATTTCTATATTTAACCACACACCTTCTTCCCTCTAATTTAATCACATTATGGTATTCCAAATAAACATGAATTTGGTAGGTTTGTGTGGAAGCCCAAACAATATTTGCTCGATTGTTAATCTGAGCAAATTATTTTGCAGTTATTAACAAATGACTTTCCAAGAAAACTGGGACGGAGGAAGCTGCCACCCAAACCACTGTCTACAGGACGACACACAGTGATGACAAGACAGCAGTTTTCTGTGAAGCCCTTGGGGTATGTCCAGCCTTTCACATTAAAATAGTCTTTATCTTTGTGCATGGATGACGAAAATGAGGCTAACTGGCAGAAGCCTGTGTTCGTTAACTTCTCTCGTTTGCTTTCCACTTGCCGGACTATCTGATCCCGACTTAGTCTCTAGGCGTCCTTGGTGCTGTTCCGACATTGCAAGGGCTCAAAAACAGACTGGCAACTGCAGCACCTAACATATTCACCCCTGACAACAGCAGGAAGTCCCCACAGACATTTCACCCCTACAGTGCCAACAGATTTTCATTTCCCAGGAAGCATAGACCTGCAGGAAGATTATGGTTTATGAAAAGTCCATAAAGCTGAACTTCCCGCTGTCCAGTCAATTCCGACTCACAGAAACTCCGCCAGCCAGAGGAGGGCTGGTCTGGCGGGTCTGGGGGACTGTGGATATTATGGGAGTAGAAAACCTCATCGCTCTCTTGCCGAGAGGCCGGTGGTTTTGAGCAGCTCGCTCTCTTGTTTAGCTGCCCAACATGACATCAGGGCCCCTAGCATGCTTGGTTATTATTTTTTTTTAAACGCAATAGGTTTTGGATAGGTATGATGGTGGTTCAGAACTAAAGGAAGAAGAAAGTACAAGAATGTTAAAAAGATATAAGGAGAATAATGGCACTTAATGAGAACACCTGACATTTCACAATGAGGCACTGCGTTTCACACACACATACACCCAGGGCATTGCTATTCATTGCTCTTGAGTCTGCTTTCCGAGGTGCCACAGAGTGGGCGTGGACCACGCACCTTTGGGCTGGTAGTCAAATACTTAACCATTTGCATCTCTCAGCAACTCCTCAATCTCATGAAATTTCCCTCCACTTTCCGTGAATTGCACAGGACAGGAATTACCCCTGCCGTTTTAGAGACGAAGAAACTGAGGGTGGGAAAGTCAGATTGCTTTCTAGATCGGTATCTACTAAGACTCAGCAGAGGTGGTGATGAAGGGAAACTCGGAATATTAGAAATAGGGAGTGAGCGGTGGAGCATCCATCTCGAATGAGAGAGATTGGTTCGTCTGAACAAAAATGCAAAGAACCTTTGCCAAGGAAGTAGGAAAACCCTCGTGGTCTTCAAAGTGACCCAGGTTTCTAGGAATTGATTTTCAAGGACTTCAGAAAGGTTTTTCAAGACAAATTTAAGTTGCTTTTTATAATATTTCAAACTCCACAAATTGGAAGTGAAATGCAGGCCTTCAAGGTTTAAGATTTTATGTAAATGTGGAACGTAAAAAATTTGAGGTACATTTAGAACCCCGGAGATTGGGGCATCCTTAGGAAGTACCAACTGAATGTCTGGAAAGGAAAAGCTACTTTTTAGACTATAAATGGTTGGACATCAAATGTGATGAAGAATTCTCCTTGCTAAGTATTAAATATCCAGACCCTCTTGATCGCCGGCATAATTCAAAGTTAGACCAAAATGGCTAATCCCTTTTAGTGAGGGCAGTGATAAACTAGAAATATAGTTCCAGGTAAATTGTAAAAAAATATATTTTTCATAAAAGAAATGTTTCTACTAATCAGGAAAAAATGCAGACAGTGGGCGGGTAGGGGAATGATATCTTTTGTGAATCTTTCCCAGTGTCTATTCAGTCTCCTTGATGAATTCCATTATCACAAAAATGACCTTTCTAGATCATATCTCTTTTGAGGCTAATGCAATTCTTCATTCCGTTATAATGAAAGTATTACATGGATAACTATCCAGCACTATCTTCCAGAAGGAGAACTAATTTGAGAAAGAAATGAAGTACTTTAATGTAATATCAGATCTCTATTTATTTATGATCCTTGTGGAGACCTGGTAGCTAGAATTAAGCAAGTTCATGTACATGGTAAATACACGGAACCCTCCACTTAATGCAAAAATAATTTTTATTACCACCTTTTTGAACAGTTGTGTGAGTGCTTCCCATGAAGAACAGAATTTCAGATAAGTTCAAAGGCATAAGTCACAGCACATGCTGCAGAAGCCTTCCAGCAGAATAGTCTCCTTGGAAATTTGTAAACTAAATGCTTGTAGGATCCATAGCATACTTCTTAGATGCACGGCAAGTTTCACATGTGTACTGCTTGTCTCTACCTGTGAGAAGCATCAAGAAGACAGTCTGGATCTTGCATAAACACTAATTATACACTCTAGCTAATTGTATATCTCTTTGAAGTGGTGACAAAATACAAGCTAGTAGGTGAGGGAAAGAGCTGTGAATAGTGAAGGGAAGCCTCCTTGGGCAGGTTTGTGCATGCAGAGAGATGGAGTCATTGGAAGCGCTAGTGTCGTGTCTTTTCCTAAGAAACTAACACTTATTTCAAATGTTTCTGAAAATGTCATTTCTCTGATGAATATAATTAACGATGGTATAAGGACCAGTGAACATTTAGATCACAGATCAAAACCCTGATACACATTTAGAGCCAGGTCACATCGCTTGAGGTCAAGGCCCATTACACTCTTTACAGGGGGCCAATTAAATGAATATATAAATCTCTGCTGGTTCTGTGCAATAATAAACTTGTTTCTTAAGGTAGAAGTAAAACACATAAGGGGTAAAACACTTTGTAAAAATGCCTTGACTATTAACACTTCCTATGAGACAATTAGCTGGCAGAGGTTTTAATGGCTACATTGTGAATGTCGAAATTGAGGCTCACAGATTCTCCATGATTTACCGAGGCCATATGTGTAGTTTCAAGTGCAAACCTACCGCCATCAAGGGGGCTCTGTAAGACCAGGTGAACTGCTGGACAGGGTTTCCAAGGCTATACGTCATTGAGGAAGTATACTGACACATCTTTCTTTGGTGGAGTGGCTAATGGGTTCATATTGTCATATTTTCAGTTATCAGCTGAGCACCCAAGGCATCTCTTGTGTGAGTATCACCAATATAATCTAAGTTAAAATTTTGCCCCTTGGGAGGGAGCAATTTAGGTCCTCACAACCAGAGCAGATCTCATACTAATGACTTTGACCGCAATAGTGGCCCACATTTTACTGAATTTAGTTTTAATTACCTTGAAGCATAGAATTCTCCATGCATGAACATTTTAGGATTTAAAAAATTGAATATGACATTAAAAAGAAAGAAATCTTCCTTTTCTATTTTATTTTTAAAAATAATTTTATTAATATCATTTTTTATGCAAGTATCAAAATAACAACAATGTCTCAGAGATTTCTCTCTTAATGACTCATTGTCGTGTTGACATTTTGGCCTTAAGCTGTTAACTTAGGCTTCAGAGAACAAGAACAGCATTAGAAGTAAACGTTTATGCCTCAAGTTGCTACTTCCTCTTTTTGTGGAGTTCTGATTATACTTTTGTTTCCTTCTACACCCTTTTGTGTGTGTGTGTGTAAAGTCTATGGTAATTGCTTTTATTTTCTCTCTTCTTTTAAAATTCTGTTCAGACTTTTACCTTCTGCTTGAGCTTGGTAGCATTAAATGCTATCACTCAGTGGCCTTGCTTCCATGACTACCCTTGACATCTCTTTCCAGTGTGACTTCTTTTCTTTGTTTGGGATGTTGTAGGTTTGAGATTGTAGATCAGAGTCTGCCTCTTAATTCACTCCTCCAGCTCTTAATACACACTTTTCATCTATTCTGTCCTTGACACCACACAGACATCCCATGTTGAAATCTTTTTCAGAGTTTTGACCTGTCTGCTAGACTAAACAGAGACAAGAAAACAGGTAATGACAGAACTGAAACATAGTTTGGGGATCTTGGGAGGGGAAAAAAAAGAAAGTAAGAAAAAAAGTTTTTTGATGAACAGCATAGTTACCCAAGCTTGTGGTATATCATCAGAACCTTTCAATGTTTGGAAACTTTCCCAAGACTTGCCCTAGTGAGACAGAAAAGACATATTAGATCATTGTGTCTGCTTCCCCACCTGGGCAGGAAAGAGTCTCCCATACGGAGAACATATGGCTTGGTCTTAGATTAGCAGCAAAGAATGTCAGTTGGCAGACAGATGGAAGAGAAGCGAAAGATTATGTGGGTTTTGCAAGCATGGACCTCAAAAATGAATTTTAAAAATTGTATACAGTTAGTTCCGCTTTAAAAATAAACACTGACCAACCTATACCGTCAAAAGGAGCTATCACTTACTGAACACTTACTGTAGGCCAGGCACTGTATTTTTCCAGGTCTTTTTCTCAATCCTCCCTGAAGTTGCTTTATTCTTTTCGTTTAACAGTTGAAAATGAGTGTCAGAGTTGGGGGGTCACTTTGCCCAAGGCCGTGAAGCTACTCAAGTGATGAAGCTGAGTCCCACCCACGGTTTTGATGTAAAGACAATGCCTTTCAACTAAATAGGTTAAAGAACCTGAACGACTTCAAGTATGCTAACGTTTTAATTAATTTCTCTAATGGGATCAAAACAATTGCTGTCCTTTCCCACCCCACACTTTTAAAAACATATTTCAATCAATTTGCTGCAGGCTGCTGTTTGGGCTGGATAATTTAATAATATTCAGACGATTGAAGTGGGCGGGCGAGGGAGCTGTTGATTGCTGTCGACTGTTGATTCTGAGTGGACCCCCATGGCAGTAGTCCTGTGTGCTACAGCACAGAACCCTGCAGACTCTGGACCATCTTCGTAGTGTTGGACATTATGTGTGGTCCCATTGTTGCAGCTACTGCACCATACCATCTCATTGAGAGTTTCCCCACTTTTTTTCATGACCCTTTGACATTACCAAGCTTGATCTGTTTTTTTCCAGGGACTGGTCTCTTCTGATAACGTGTCCAAAGCACATGAGATGAAGTTTTGCCATCTTCACTTTTTTTTTTCCCACCACACAAGCCAGTTGAGTGCCTGAAGGCCACAGGGTAAAGCCGGGCAATGGTTTGGGGTTGCAGTTTGTTCTGGCATGCGACACTATGAGACATCCATGGCATTGGACTTGCTATCTCCACTTCTAAGCAGCATTCTTTCTGTACTTCTTTGAAGACAGATTTGTTTGTTCCTCTGGAAGTCCACAGGACTTTCAACATTCAGCCTCACTCCATAATGGAAATGCATCAATTTGTCTATTATCCTTAATCATAGTCAAAATTTCAAATGTGTGTGAGATGGCTTGAACATACAATGATGTGGGTTAGAGGGACTGTAGTTCTTAATGAACACCCTTGTTCTTCAGCATTCTAAAGAGGATTTGTCCAATGCAAATATATTATTGTTGTATTCATGAGAATTAATTGTGGATCCAAGCAAGATGAAATTCTTGCCATCTACACTCTTTCTCTAATTTTCAGGATTCTGTGCTCAGTCTTGTTTTGAGGATCTTGGATTTCTTTACAGTAACTTGTAATTCAGTAAGTGCTTCAAGTAGTAATTGCTTTCAGCAAAGATGCATGTTGTCAATAAGCTTTCCTTTAAATCTGATTCTCTTCATATTGTCCAGCTTCCACATTATTTTCTCAGTATTCAGATAGAATAAAGTGAAAGGATAGAACCCCTTTTCATACACCTTTCTTTATACTAAACCACCCCTTATTCTGTTTTAAGGGCTGCCTCAGGTTGTATGGGAACACAATGAGGTGTCCTGGACTGCCCTTTCTTATTAATGTTATCCATAGCTTGTTAAGTTTCACACAACTAAGAAATCCCCTTTCATAATCAATAAAGCAGAAGTAAACATGTTTCTGGTTTCTTTGCTTCCACTCAAGGTCCATATAAAGTCAGCAGTAATAGCCCTCATGTCATAGTCTCTTCTAAATTCACCTGAATTTTTTGGAAACTTCTTGTAGATGGACTGCTAAATTTGTGGTTGAATAATCCTCAGAAAATTTTACTTGTATACAATATTAATGATATTGTTTGATAATTTCTGCATGTCCTGAGGGTCACTTATTATCATCATCATTTTTATTAATTTTGGAATGGGCACACATGATATCTTGCAACTTAGTCTTTCACATTTTGAGGCACAGGTGAATGAATGCTTCCAGTGCTTCACCAGGTTGTTGAAACATTTCATCTGGTATTCTGTCAATTCCTTGAGCCTTATTTTTCACTAATGTCTTCAGTGAAGCTTGGACTTCTCCCTTCAATACTATTGATACTTTAAAAAAATCATTTTCATGGGGTTTCCTTCAGCTCTTATTACAATCTATAGATATATCCACCATGTCACGCACATTTGTACATATGTTCCCATCATCATTTTCTAACCTTTTTCTTTTCACTTAAGAGGTTGGTATCAGCTCTGCATTTTTCTCCCTCCCTCATGAATCCTTCATAATTTACAAATTATTATTTTTTCAAGTCTTACACTTACCACTGTCTCCCTTCACCCTCTTTTCTGTTGTTCATGCCCTGGGGGTGGGGGTGGGGGTTATATGTAGAACATTGTGATTCTTCCCCCTTCTCCCCCCCCCCCTTTCCTCTACCCTCCTGGTATTGTCATTCTCATTATTGGTCCTGAATGGTTTATCAATGCAGAATTCCCAATGTTGTGAGCTCTTCTCTGTAACAGACATTCTCAGATTCAGTCACATTTGTGAGGTAGAATAAGGGCATGCCCATGAGTGAGGGAGAAGAAGCAATAAAGAACTAAGGGGAAGTTTTGTGTTTCATCAATGCTATACTGAACCCTGACTGGCTCATCTCTCTCTTGTGACCCTTGTGCCCAAATGCTTGCAGATGGACTTTGGATTGCCACTCTCCCCTCCCTCTCATTCACATTGATATGATTTTTTGTTCTGGATCTCTGATGCCTGTTACCTGATTCCATCAACACCTCATGATCCCACAGGCTAATGAGTTTCTTCCATGTGCACTTTGTTGTTTCTCAGTTAGATGGCTGCTTGTTTATCTTCAAGCCTTTAAGACCTCAGATGCTTTATCTTTTGATAGTAAAGCACAATCAACTTTCTTCAACACATTTGTTTATGCACCCATTTTGTCTTCAGCAATTATGTTGGGAAGGTGAGCATCAGGAATGTCAGTTCAAAAGAACAAAACGTTCCTGTGTTGAGGGAGTACTGGAGTAGAGGTCCAAAGTGTGTCTTCTACCTTAATACTTGACATATAGATACATGTACATAGATCTATTTCCCTATCATTATATAAAAATATATTTACATATGTTTATGCCTATATTTATACATCTATGAATGCTCTTTGACTCTTAGCTCTTTCCTCTATTTTCTTTCACTTTCCTCTTGTTCCACTGTCACGGTCAACCTTCCTTCAGCTTTCATCAATTCCTCTCGGCTGCATTGCCCTTGATCAGGCCCCACCAGGCACGCTATGCCTTCCTCACCACTGATTTCGATCACTTGTTGTTCCCCTGTCCTGTTGTTTGTCGGTGTTCTTTTGCTTCTCTGTGGGTTTGCTGGCTCCTCCCTTCCATTCCCCTGATTTCCTTTCTCTTGTGTAACCCTGGAACCATCAGTCCTGCTGTTGTCCCCTCTGGATCACTTATCCCACCTCTTTTATGTAGATAGGCATGCAAAAACAATAATAAACAAAAAAGCAAAGCAAAGAATTAAACAAAAATAAACAAAAAGGAAAAGCCTATAAGTAGTTCCAGCTCTGTTTGTTGACCCGTATGAGTGTTTCCCAGTCGAGGCTGATGAGGTCATACACCCGGGCCCCAAAGCCTACCTTTGGTATTCCCTGGGGACTTCTTTGCTTTGCTTCCCATGCTGCTCTGTTCCACACCTTTAGGGTTTTGACCCATTGTGGTGGGGTCAGATTGAGCACATTTCCCGCACTGTGCTTCCAGTATTCACTGTGGTCAGTGAGGGCTGTTGTGTCTTGTGACGGGGCTGGCCCTATGGTCCTCTCTGTGCATTGGCAGCTCTGAGCAGGACTATTGTCCTTGAGACTTGACAGGCCAGAATGTGTTCCACTCTCACTTTCTGATCTCCTTCCCTCTTCATTTGCGCTTGTGTGCTCTGACAGATGTGCTCCTCTCCTCCGAGCTGTAACTTCAGTGTCATCCTCAATAGTGCATTCTTCTGGGGTTCTATGTGGGTCCACTTAGCTGGGATTGTGGCTGGGCCCCTGCACTCCTCTGTATTGAATACCATTGATTCTTGATCATATGCTAATTTTGGAAATGGTTGATTGTTGATTACTTCTTTTGAGCACAGTGTCTCTGTCTATTCCTTTCATCTTCTTTTGATGCTTCCTGCATCTTTCAATATTTTACCAATTGAATCATTGGGTATTATAATGTAAGGCATGATTTTTTTCCCCAGTTAATTCAGTGCTGAGTGTTCTTCTCTTTTTTGGCTTCTTAGCTCCGGGTCTTTGTAGCTCTTCTTCAGTTGTATTTTGAATATTTTCCAGCCTAAGAAGCTCATGTCCAGAGCTATGTATGAAAAAGTTTGCAGTGACTAATCCCTCAATAGTTGATAGCCCATTTTTTCTATGGTCTGTTCTTATTCTGGAAAATTGAGTGAGATCTATTCATCATGGATGATATTGATGGTATCTGAGTGACTGGTGGCATAGTTTCCAGTATCACAGCAGCATGGGAGCCACCACAATATGACAAACTGACACACAAGGGTGGCCATGAGGAAGAGGATGTGCAAAGGAAAGAGGTATGAAATTAAAGTAAATTATAAATGCAGACATTCTTCTCTTCCTTAAGCAGGGAAGATGCTTATTTGTCAGGCAATGTTGAGAGCTAGTATTTGATCAGCAGAACCTGAGAGAAGCAAGGGAGACAGTTTCCTTTCTTAAAGAAAGGAAGCAAGAAACACAGCATTTACCTATATCATCATGGAGGCAGGCTTGGTGTACCCCATACTATGTTTTTTTTTTTCCTGTGTGAACTTCCAATGCTGTTACTGTTGTGTTTTGTTTTATTTTATCTGTTCATATATTATTTAACTTTTGTTCATAATTCACAACTTCAAAGGTAAAGTTCTAAGAAATTGTTTGGGAGTTAAGCGAGAGACGGTAGAAAATCTTAGGGCAGTGAAGAGTCTATGGGAGATTGAAGATATGTTAAAAGGGGAAGAGATTTACTGGAGGCTTGAATTAGATATAATTTCAGTAAAGGCATGTTTAACTCTGTCATGCAAATATTTGTTGTATATGTTACCTGTTCCTTTTCATATTTTCCTCATATTCTCTTGGAATAACCAAGTTTTCATTTTTTTCTGAAGTATTGTACCACCTCCCTTGCCTGACGATACTTTCATTACTACTTTAGCAGCTATCACAGAATTTTCCAGAGACATCATTGCTTTGTGAGCATTCAAGGGGGTATACCCTCAAAATGGGATTGTGCTGGAGAGAGTACAGCTTTCATTTTTTCATTTTTCCTGCTCGGCGAGCAGCCAGCATCTCACTCTGAGCTGGCACATGCAGTGGCATCACCTGAGAAGTTCTCTCTGGTCAGTGAATTTTTTTCGTAAAAGAAGTTTTGCTCAAACTTTGTTTTTTGTGATGGATGATTTAAGAGAACAGCATGCATCTGTGAAATTTCGTTTCCTGCCGAAATTTGTGTGCTGTTGAACACGGTGTACAAGGACAGTACTGGGGGAAAATCTTAAGAGCACAAGCGTTTCTCTCATTTCAAAAATGGCGAAGTGTCGGTTGATGACCAACCTCATTCTGGGTGTCTGTCAACTTCCTGAATAGACAAAGATGTTGATACATTGTGCACTTGGAGTCCATTCCACCAAGTCAGATGTTAATCAAGCTTTCTATTTGGAGGTTCTGAAAAGATTACATCCTTGTGGATGACAAAAAAGAGGCCTGACTTTTGGCAAATGAGAGGCTGGTTTTGTCACTACAACCATACACCTGATCACACAGTCATCTCTGGGCTGTTTTTGGAAAAAGACTCCATGCCTCTCCTTCCGCACTTACCTTACTCACGTGCCCTCACACTGTCAGACTTCCTTTTGTTTATATGAATGAAGAGGGACATGAAAGGACAGCAATTTGATGCCATCAAAGTGATGAAGAAAAAAAAAACAAACAAGAGGTGGTGTTAGCCATCCAAATATTTGACTTTGAAAAATGTTTTTTAAGGATGGAATCATAGGTTTGACAAAGTGTAATAACGAGTATTTTGAAGGTGATGTGGCTGTTTTTAAAAAGAAGTCTGGGCCCCAGTGGTATAGTGGTTGAGTGCTGGACTGTTACCCACTGGCTTGGTGGTTCAAATCAAGCAGCAGCTCTCTGGGAGCAAGTCTGGGTAGCTCCCACAACAACCAGAGGGCAGTGATGCCCCCCCCCCCCAAAGAAACCTAAATACATTGCCTTGAAAAAATTCCAGGTTTTGTTTAGGGTACCCTCTCATATACCTTAAATAATAGTTTTATAACTTCCTGGTGAGGATGTTGAACCTGGAACACTTTAATTTCATATATCATGCTCCTTTCCCTCTGAATACTCACACCAGCCTTTTTGGGCATTGCTTTCATGTATTTTAATTACTGCTGTATGTTAAATGCCACATAATCCTGGTCTTGTTCTAACTAGTCAATATTTCTTTGAGGTTTACTACATCATTTTTTTTTGATGAGCTTCTCTCATTTCTCTATTCCATGTGATTCATTCTGGTCTCATTTGTTTTTATACTTAATTATTATCTTTCAAACAGATACCCTGTCATGAATTATTATTATTTTTCTTTTTAAAGTTGGTTAGTCTGACTAAAGGTCATTCTCTCAGGCACAGAATTCAAAGGTGGCAATTTTTTCCTCCATGTCTTTAAATATGTTTTTCTATTGTCTACTATCTTCCACAGTTTGCAGTGTTCAAGGCTTTGCATATGCTTCACCACTGCTTTTCAGTGTTTGTTTTTCATGGACTATACTATTATGTGCCTAGAGGTGGTCTACCCTGCATGTAAGTAGAAACACTTCTTGAATCTGTGACTTAGTATTTCTATCATTGGTATATATTACATAGCCTGTAAAGATACCAACTATATCTATTCAAATATTTTATTTGTTACCTTTCTTTCTGCTCTCATCTCATTAAATTAAATATACCAGGAGGCTTTATAAAGTTCATGGAAAAGTTCTGGGCTGAGCCCCGATGACGTAGTGGTTGAGTGCGGGACTGCAGCCCACGGACTTGGTGGTTCAAATCCAGCAGCGGCTCTCCAGGAGCAAGCCTGGGTAGCTCCCATGACCACCAGAGGGCAGTGATACCCTAAAAAAATAAAATAAAAAAACAAAAAAAGTTCATGGAAAAATTTTATTCTATTTTATTTGCATATGAACTTTTTTGAAGTTTCTTATGTTGGGTTTTTTTGTCATTTGAATTATGTTCTCTCACTCTTCTCTGTGCTTTAATTTTTCCTAAGTACTTCATTGTGAATATTTTCCCTTAATTTTTGAACTGACTTCTCTTATACTTTTTTTGCTATAAACAAGTCTAATGTACTAATATTTGTTATTGTATTTTTTTATTTACCTAATTTTGGGGTTATCTTATATAAATTAAAATTTTCATTTGAAATGCTGTATCCTTCTATCTATAATCTAGCAATAATTATAGTTATTTTAATATCTATATTTGATGACTCTAATTCCTAGATTACCTCTCTGTTATTATTTCTCTTAGATGGCACTCATTGCAGATCCTACTTCTTAACTTTCTTGGTAATTTTTTGTTGAATACAAGACATAGTTTAGAGCAAGTCATAAAAGTTGTTGGATATCTTTCTCCAGAGAGGATTTGAGTCTTTCCTGGCAGGCATGCACTATTTGGGCATATTACATTTACTCCAGTATAGCGGTATGAGGCCTTCTTGACTTGTTTTCAGTTACTGGTGATAATTAGCCATCAGAAGTCTCAGTTGAGAGCCTGGTGGGATTATAAGAGTTTCTTCTTAACATTTTGTCTCCCTAACTTTGTGAAACTGCCAAGCTATATGTCCAGTGTTCTAGTTTTATATTAGTCTTATAATACAGGGTCTGTAACCTTTGTCCCTACAAATACAAAGGTTAAGACCTTGCAGGGGAATTTCACTTCTTTAGAGTTCTCTTTCTCTCTTTCTTTTTAACCTAAAATGTTGGCCTAGGAAGCCCTGTTGCCATGCTAACCATGAACTCCAATTTGTATTTCCTAGGTCACGTGAGTATGCAACAGTGTACTTTTTTGGCTTCTCTCTGTGCTCTGATTGAATAAATACCTGAAAAGAAAGACTGCGGTGAGTTAGGGCTAAACTCAAGGTGTACCTCTTCTCTCTATAAATCTTTGTCTCTCAATTTCTGACTGCAGTTATCTCCAATGTTTTTACAATGGCACTTTAAAAAGTTTGATCCTATTACTATATTTCTTCAAAGTGAAATTGTAATCTGACTGGTTATTGCATCAAATATAAAAGCAGCAATATTCAGTACACATTGGATAGTTTTTCCTTATTTTTGGTTATTGAACTTCATTGAGTGTCCATACACAGCATTATGATAGTTGAACTATGTATTATCTCTGATCTATAGAAATTGAACATTTCACAATTGCCTACTGTAGTGTCATTTACTAAGATGGCAGGAAAAGATTCCAGCATGGAGTTCGGGACCAAGAAGGTGGTTTAGTAGCTGCATTTAACATGCCTATTAGTCAAGTTTGAGTAAAGAGTAGAATTCAGCTGAATGTACAAGTGATTTCAGGTTGGAGATGTAGTTTTGGAAATTATCAGGCTGTGGGCAGTAGGCATTATGTGAAGTGATGGAATTGGTTGAGATTCTGCATGATTTTACTGTGGAGAGTGAAGAAATATGAAGCCCTCCTGAAGGATTCTAACATTTAGGAAAAAAGAAAAGAAAAAGGATTGGGAAAATGGAATTGGAAAGAGTAAACACTGAGGCAAGGAAAAAACTCAAGCCTGAGTGTTTGGCTTGGGAAGTACTATGAAGGCACTGCTTATGGAAAAAGAGACAAGACAATAGTGTCAATGCTGATGACAGGCAGTTAAATAAGAACATATATTTGACAATGGATTTCAGAAATATTTGGGGACACTTATAGAAAGATTTTGAGAATAAGAGATTTTTTGAAGGGAAGAGAAAAGGAAAAGTTTAGATACAGATACTATACAACTCTTTTAATGGGTTTAATATACAAGAGGGATGGAAGAACCATGCCCAAGAAAACAGAGGGTGACATGGTCACTTCTCCAAGCATTTAAGAATTAAGATGGAATTATTTTGTTTACTTATACTCCAATGTGAATAGTTGAGAAGAGCTGTGTGATGGGTGGCTGAATCTGGCAGCAAGTTAGAGTAAGGTAAAGAGACATTTCAATGCTTTTCATGGGGACTGACTCTTAAGGCAATTTATTATGAAAAAGCTGAGAAAATGGGATAGGAGAATTTTGGGAGCTTCAGTTTGGTTAGGGCACTAGCAATCACAAACATCTGTAGTGTGCAGTCAGTTATTTATTTATTTAAATCATTTTATTGGGAGTTCATGCAACTCTTAGCACAATTTATCCATACAACCGCTGTATGCAAAGCACATTTGTACCTTTGATGCCATCATCATTCTCAAAACATTTTCTTTTCACTTAAGCCCTTGGTTCAGTTACTCTTTTTTACATCCCCTCCCCGCTGTCCCCCTCCCTCATGCACCCTTGATACTTTATAAACTATTATAATTTTGTCTTGTCTAATGCTTTCCAATGTCTTCTGTTGCCTGTACTCCAGGAAGGAGGTTATATTTAAATCCTTATAATTGGTTCCCCCTTTCTACTCCACCCTCCTTCCCTTCTCCTGGTGTCACCACTCTCCCAGCTGGTAGTAAAGGGATCATCTGTCCTGGATACCCTGTGTTTCCTGTTCCTATCTGTACCAGTGTACATCCTCCGGTCCAACCAGATTTGTAAGGTAGCATTCAGATCATGATAGTGGGAGGGAGGAAGCATTTTAGAACTAGAGGAAAGATGCATATTTCATCATTGCTACACTGTGCTCTGACTGGCTCATCTCCTCCCTGTGACCCTTCTGTAAGGGGATGTCATTTCTCCTGCAGTTGGGCCTTGAGTCCCCAATTTACACCTTGCTCATTTATTATGATAAAAATTTTTAGTTTTTTGATGCCTCATACCAGATCCCTTTGATGCCTCGTGGTCCCACAGGCTGGTGAGCTTCTTCTATGTGGGCTTTATTGCTTCTATACTGCTTTGTTGCTTGTTTATCTCCAAGCCTTTAAGACCCCAGTCACTATATCTTTTGATAGCCAGTCACCATCAGCTTTCTTCACCACATTTGCTTATGCACACCTTTGTCCTCAGCAATCATATCAAGAAGGTGGGTATGCAATAATGTGATTTTTTTCTTGATGTCTGATAGCTGTAGAGCTGGTTATTTGTATTTAAAATACTGAAGTTCAAAGATGTAAAACCAATCTTTACTTTGTATTTACTAATTCCTTGACACCAGGGAAGGTATCAGATATGCAAATCATTTATGCAAGTTCTCGGCTTGATATTCAGGAACCCTGTAGTAAGTAATATAACCACTCAGTTTCCACATCTGTAATATACATTAGATTGAGATAGAGCTCTTGGTATCTAAGGGCTTGAAATACACCTTAAAGCTTGCTGATAGAAGCCTTTGCTTCATCTACCTGTGAGTTGAGATGCTATTTTTACTTTGTCATTTATACTCAGTCTTCTTTTCCTCTTCAATCTATTGATAAATGTCCCCTCTATCAACATATCCCTAACATCAAACAAGTTATTATCATTTTATTTTGTAGTGATTTTCTGATTCTGCAAGGAAAATGGGAGAAAAACTCCACATCACTTCTATTTCAATTTTAAAACCTATTCGGGTTTTCTCTTACTCACCCTTTCAATAATCCTTAGGGAAAACGAGGATGATGTTTTAATATTCTTTCTTCTCAGATAATGTTTTATCTTTACTAGTTCCTACATAGTTTCCTAAAGTTCTTGAAGTACCAGTGTTAAGTGCATTTAAGCTGTACACCACTTTTTAGACTTTTTTGTGTCTAAAGAGTGTCTGCTTTGTGGTTAAAATGAGAATAATGAAAAAAGTTCTCTGGAAAAATAACATACTCTGTGCTACTGAAACTTTAGTCAAGCTTGCTGTTTTTCTCGTATGGAAAAAAAGCATTTCATCCAGTAATTGTAAGAGAACATTTTAGGGTTAGAGACAAACGAATACATTTAAGAAAACAAAGTGAATTTTATTATGGATAGCTGTGCAGCAAATTGTTCCTAACCATAGCCTCTTAAAAGGATATCTCCTTACTATCTCAGAGATTTTTTTTTGCTAAGGATGGTAGGTGCAGGTTAGCTGGGTTCTGGCTTCATAGTCGTTCCCAAAGCAGTAATCAAGGTGTTGGCAGTAATGTCCAGGACCACTCAGTGGTTGTGACAGCTTGCAGTGCCTTGGGGTAATTAACTGGTTCCACTCTGACTTCTTGCCCTCTTATTGGCCAGACTGCTTGCTTCTTCGAAAAATGAAAGCCTAGACGGCAAAAAGGAGAGAGAATATGGCACAAAATGGAAAGCACAGTGTTTTGGATATTCGCAGAAAGGGTCATCCAGTTCATTTTGCTTTGTTCTGTTGATTAAAAAGAAATCTTTTGATCCCACTAAGTTCCAAGGGAAGAGGAACATAGACACACACTAGTAAGAAGTATAAACACTGTAGAAATTAGGAGAAAAAGGTGGACTCAAAAAATTGAGGAAGCAAAATTTCAAAACAATGCTCCAATTTTCCTATTTCAAAAAAATTAGTTGACTTCTCTTTCTTCTTTCTGATCATTTTTATATTGTGTGTGTACGCGTTTCATTGCTGTGGCATGTTTGGTGCTAAGGAAAAGTTTAGTATATGCTTGCATATGGCTAACTGCAGGAAGTACCAATTGAGTGGCTAAACACAAAACAGAAAATAGAATTTGCTATTCAAGTCATTTTATAGTTCTGTACTTATACCACTTTTCATCTGTAAAAATAATAATGAGCAGTTTGTGTGAAGAATAGTAGTCATGTATATGAAGCAAAATATTTACTTGAAAACTAAACAAATTAAAATATTTTCTTACATGGACTCCCCAAGCAATCAGTGTAACCAGAGGGTCAGTCAAAATGAGTTTAATTTAGCTTCATATAAAAATTGCTATGTCAGAAAAGGGGTTCATACAGTAAGAACAGTGTTTTCTACTGGCAAAATGATGGCATAGATTGCATTGAACCTGACATCTTTCTGGCCATTACAAGCTCTTCTTGAGAAGCTGAGTAAAGCCATACACACACAGTCCTTGAATTGTGAGACCTTTTTACTGGGCTCCTCATTCTCTTAGATTTTTATTCCTTTTTGATTATCCTGTGATGGGTAGTTACTCAATTTTAGAAGTTCACGAATTTACTGATCATGCTAGGGGGCATATGACTGCAGAGTATCACGAAACTTGCATCATTCACATTTTGACTGCTTCAGGAATATCTGCATATTTTGAGTTTGAAATGGAAGCAGAGCCAGTGTCTTGTAGGGAACTGGTCGTGGTGGACATCTGCTTTCCCAGAGTCCCACAAAGGTTTCCTAGTGTCCCATGAAAAAGCAGAAGGTCTTCAATGACATGGATTGACCCAGTGGCTGCAACAATGGGTTCGACATGGGAATGATTGTGAGATGGCGCAGGATCAGACCGTGCTTCCTTCTGCTGCGCCGAGGGCCGCTATTGGTTAGAGCAGACTCTATGGCAGGTAACAACAGTCAAGCCAGGGTGCACTCTTGGGATCTAAAACACTAAGACACATTCGACGGAGGCAAGGCAGTCTTCCAGGCAGAGATCTGGGTGAAAGGATTGCAAGCAGAAGGACAAATGCCCTTGGTTAGAGGTGTCTTCTGCTTTTGAGAAACACCAAAATCTGTGTTGCAGGGCCACTATTAACATAGGGCGAAGGATCAACGATACAGATCAGCCAAAAGAGGTTACGTGATTTCCCTAGGTTGCACATTAATGCAAAGCCCAGAGCCTCTTCTGACTCCACAGGGTATTTTCTTTTTTTAATCAACATGCCATTGTGGGTGTTCTACTGGACAGCAGGACATTATCTTTCCGTTGTTGATATTTTGTGTTAAAGCTATCAGGTATCATGTTTTCTTGGGTTGTATAATACACAACACAAAGTTCAAACAGATGCTTTCTAAACATGGTTGATGTGTTTCTCTCTCCAAAGTCCACTTCACTTTATCCTAATAGACTTGACTGATTTTCTCAATTTAGTATATTAGTGTAGATTTATCTGATTATCAAGAAGTTTAGCAAATACATTTCACATCTTATTATAGCACTTATTTTAACACCATTTAAAACATGCACTGGGAATGTAGAATTATTTGCATATTCAAAACATTTAACTAAGGAGACAAAAAAAGATTGTATTTAATATGAAGTTTAAATGTTTCATCGCATGCTAGCATACACAATCACACACACATAACTGAGTGAGTGCTCAAGCAAAAAATATTTTAAAAATCTCCGATGAAGAATTAAATGAGTCTTTATTGATAATATAGCATTCTAACAGACAGGTTATTTAATTTGTGTTATTTAAAATATATAATTATTAAATATTCATGGCACACTCTACTTTATGAGACTTAAATACTTATACCAAAATCATATGGCGAAGATAAAATGCAGACAAAGAGTCTGGGTTCCCACAGTCACCGACCCTCAAATGACCTGCTAATAAATGCCAGATTCTCATCTCGTAAAACTCCTCTGAGAGAATAGTAAAGGATGAACATTTGGCCCAATATTTATTTTTATAAAACAAGCACCTTTAGTTTTCCTTCAAGAGAATCAGTTTCCTGCTCTATAAAAGTCTGTGGCCCTTTATGAAAATGTGTACCTCATGTCACACAGCTAGAGCCATAAATTTGGGCAGTTATACTCGGAAGTTCAAACATCCGGTGCAGCCAATCTCCATGACTCAAATTAAAGTTGATATTTGTGCTCATATTCTCCTAGCACATAGCACATTTACTAGCTAATTATATAATCCTTCATTTTTCTTGGACCATAGCTTTGGTTGTGAAATTTTCTCGAATAAATTTATGTAGATCTAAAACAGAAACACAGTGGACATAATCAGTTTTGTGATTAGTAATTGCTATAGGCCAGAAATTCCTTAGCACTTTTATCTATGGGGACTATATAACATATGGGTACACCAACAGTGCACTGAAGAGAATAATGAGATTGTGAGCAATAAAAATGTAAAGGAACAAAATATTATAAAAATATTGAGGAGTGAATCAAAATGAACAATTTAGAAATATGGATATGCCAAGTATCCTCTACAAACTGGCCAGAGTCACAGCTTTTCCTTAAGAAACCTACTTCTGTTATCTCTGCTTGGACTAAGGTGTCCTTATGGTGCAGCAGTTAAGTGATTGACTCTAAACCAAAGATTGGAAAAGTTTGATTTGCAGCCAACCAGGGAACTGACACAGGATCAGACACTCTTCTGTTCTGCTGTGTATGGTGATTGCCATTGAGTGCAGGCCAACTTGACAGTAACAAACAATAATGCAGCTTCATGACATCCACCCGTGGCTATTGAGAGAGCAAGCCATAAGTGGAGCACAAATCTGTGAGGGGGTTTGGGAAGGAACACTTGCTCCATAGACTTGATCGCCCATGTGGATTTTAGCAAATTCCCAAGTTCATTTCATCTGGAGAAGGTCACCAATCACGTTAAATGATGAATTAGCATTTACAGATTCCCTAACTCTTTGTTATGGAGCCAATATCAGCTCTTAGTGACTAATAGGATCTACGGGAACTACCTCACAGGGTTTCTCAGAGGATATCTTTATCAAAGCAGAGGATCACATCTTTCCCTTACAGAGAAAAGCACGTGGTGAGTTCCAACTGTTTGGCCTACAGCCAAGCATTAATCCCAAGAACCACCAAAAGTCCTTCTAGATCCCCCAGTTTACAGAATCTCCATATGGCTTCCTGTGATTTTAGTGTCTGAGTGTATACATGGGTGTGTGGATGGGTTAGTGTAGAGGATATACACATGAGTGTTTGGATGATTAGAGGCACCCCCAGCTATTCCCTTCTTCATTCATTTTATGATAAGTCATCAATCAAAATTGCAAATAGTATTTGCATTGCAGGATAAAATTCCTTACCCTGGATGGTAAAAAGTGATAGTATAAGGGAAGGGGAGAAAGGAGGTAGAGAATAAGAAAAGAGAGACAAACAAGGGGAGAACTAGAGAGAGAATGAAACACCACAAAAGTTCCCATACTTTCTAATGGATATCTGACATCTCTCTAAGATCCACGAAGGAAACTAACTTACAGAGGAATATCAATAAAATTAGCATAAATAATTGGAGGTGAATTCAAAGCAGATGAACTTTAAAAAATAATTCTAGCTTGGAAATAAAGTTTATTTGTTGGTGGTTTCAAAATACCAACCCTGTGGATGGCAGGAGAACACATAACTCCTAAACCACTGGCCTGAAGTGGGGGTTTTCTTGTGCTATGCATGGAGTTGCTATGAGAGGGCACCTACTCCCCAACACATAACAAAAACAAAAATCTAAAACTTTATGTAGATAGCTAAACTAAAATCAAACATTGCTGGTCATTTACTAAAACATGAAAAAAATTGAACTTTAGTTTGTTTGGTGTGTTAGTATGAGTAGACAAAAAGAAACAAATCAAAGGAGACTCATATGTGTATAAGAAAGAGGTTTATATACAAGAACAACCAAATATTGATAAAATGTTCCAGCCCAGTTTAGACCAAGTCCATTATGACTGAGATTTGCACATATATTTGATACCAATTTATTAAGTCCTCTGCAGACTTATGAAACACATGAAATGATGGCAAATTCAGGAAGATCACAGACCAGTGGGTGGAAAGGCTTGTGGATCCAGGGGTGGTGTAAGCATCTGAGTGCTGGGGGTCTCTACGTGACTCTTCCAGCTCCAGGACTCTAGTGTCTTATCAGCTGGAGTGTCTTTCAGGGAGTGAGCCTGTGTCCCAGCTTCAATGAAATATTTATCTCCATGGTGCCTCCAAGTGAGGTCATCAAACTGGGACCTGTTTGACAGGCCAAATTCCACCCATTCACTCTTAAGTCTCAAATTGACAACAGATTATGTAACTACCACATTTGGTAAACAAGAAGTATTTTTGATAAAGCAGATCGTTTGAAGTTAGTAAACTACCATTTAAAATTCAGAAACCTGCTTACTGTTTCTGACTTATAGTGGCTCTATAGTATAGGGTAGAATTCCTCTATGGGTTTCGAAGACTAATTCTTTACAGGAGTAGAAAGCCTTATCTTTCTTCTGGTATGCTGTGGGTGGTTTCAAACTGCTGGCATTAGCAGTTAGCTGGCCAGCACATAACCACTAGGCCACCAGGCCTATCAGCTGCAATCAACTGAAAGGCAGTGAATTTGGTATTTTGGTTATTTACTCAGTGCCACCTCATGAGTAGCCACTGGGCAGAAAAGAGCTGCCCCTTTGAGCTTCCGAGGCTGTCAATGTTTAAAGAAGCTGACTGCTTTTTCTTTCTTTCATGGAGCAACCAGTGGGCTTGCATTATCAAACTTCTAGTCAACAACCTGATACAGCACCCACCAGATTAATTAATCTTGTGAACCTTTAATACGACAGTATCAAAAGACAAAGAAAAAAACCAAGATAAAATAATTGTTTCTTATTGGAATGATGTATTATATCAACTAAATAAATTGGATAATTTGGACTCTTCGTTGTCAGACCATTGGGCAAGAAAAGCAAGTTGAAGACAATGAACTCCCTTAGAGTAGAGCACTGAGGTTGGTCTGTCTCTATGGAGAATGAAGGCTCTCGGTGAAGAGCATAGCCCTTGAGAAGTGTTCAAAAGGGAGCAGCAAATTCATAGAATGCAGGAGGAATGAACACATGTACCATTCAGGACTTGATCTTAGCCATAGGTGTTCCCAGACTACGAAAAATTCCCAGTTCCAAGTTCAGCATAGAAACTTTAAAGTCCGTAAGCGGAAAGGTCCACTCACAGCAGTTCTCAACCTGTGGGTGGAGACCCTTTGGGGATTGAGCAACCCTTTCACAAGGGTCACTCGATACATAACAGGAGCAAAATTACAGTTATGGAGTAGCAATGGAAATAATTTTATGGTATATATATGATTTTATTGTTTATTTGAAAGTTATATATTGTTACAGAGTTATGTGAAAGTATAACAATAACAAAGGGTGGTCTGGGCAGTCATGTGCTCATGTTAATTTCATGATTGAAATGTAGGGGTGGAGTCCAGCCTGTTAATCTGGAAATAATCATTGAGTAGCCAATGAGGCCTCCTTGTGGGCATGACTGTCTCCCGAGACTTTTGGGAAATCTTGTGATATTTTCCTTGTGAAGATGAGAAGCCATCTTCCTCAGTTGTTGGGAGTTAGCCTCAGAGACGATGCATCATGGACAAGACAAGATGGCAGCTGAGAAAGCCCTCTGTCCCCTTTGGGCTTCTCATGCCTTTGGCTCAACAGATCAGGAAGAGTATCACTGTACTGAGTGGTGTGTTTGACCCAGATTATCAAGAAGAAATTGGACTGGTGTTACATAATGGGGTTAAAGAGGAATATGTCTGGAATCCAGGAGATCCCATAGGCTGACTCTTAGTGCTATCATGCCCTGTGATAAAAGTTAATGGTAAATTACAGCAACCCAATCACGAAAGGGCATCTAATGACCTAGGCCCCTCAGGAATGAAGCTCTGGGTCACCTCACCAGGCAAAAAACTACAACCAGCTGAAGTGATTGCTGAGGGCAAAGGTAATACAGAATGGATAGTAGAAGAAGGTAGTTCTGCCTACCAATTATGACCACGTGATCAATTACAGAAATGAGATTTGTGATAGTTCATATATTTTCTGTTTATGAGCTTTTCGTTGCTCATGTATGATATATCAGCTGCAATTGAATATATGTGTGATAGATGAATTTATATGTATTTATAAATTTATATGTATCTCATTTATATGTATGATAGATGTTTGATGTTAAGTATAAGTTTGATTTCATTGATATCTGGAAATATTATATAGGTAAAGAATTGTGTACAGGTACCATGTTGGCAAGGGGTGGATTGTGATGAGTAGGTTTGTTATGCCAACATGGCCACAGAAGATTGGTGGGTCTGTTGTGACAGCATACCCAATGAACACATGGGATGAATTGAAGGGCAGAGATAGGAAGGGCTCAGAGAATGTTGCCCTCTCTCTTGCTTTTGGATCTTTGGACCAGCTAGCTGCTTTTTTCATTCTGTGCCTTGAACTCCAAGCAACACTACCCGTGGGACACCTAATCGTGGACTGTGTAGCTGTAAGTTGAGGTTCCTTCAAGCCCTACTTCGCCACACTCCTGTAATATACATCTCTTGAGCTAGGGACTGTTGGACTCTGTCATCTGGCTGACTGTTGGTGACCTGCTTTGCTGTTTGCTGCCTGTGACCAGATAGCCTGAATGGCTCTACAGAGGACTACTCAGCAGCCCTCAAGACTTGAAGGACTGCCAGTCTTCTAGATGCCTCATGCAAGTGAGTTGCACTGAGCAATTTATACTGCTTTATAGATAGTTAACTGCTTCTTTCTTATCATATATATATATATACACTCTTCTCTCTATATAAATATATAAAGAGAATTATTAGTGTCCTGGTTTTATTTCTCTATAGAACCCTCTCTGACACAGGTGGGTTACCACAATATAAGGAACTGTGCTAAAGGTCCATGGCATTAGGGAAGTTGAGAACCACTGCACTGGGACATGAAACTATTAACCATATGAGATATAAAGAATTCTTCAAGAACCTACAGGGTGTTCCTGATGCTATGGTCTGATATAAGATCTCAGAAATGTTGTACAGTCTATGGTATTAGAGAAGGGTCCTGGGTGGTGCCCTAGGCTGTGAATCTCAAGGGCAGCAGTTAATAGCGACAGGTCTTCTGCAGGGGAAAGACAAAGCTGTCTGTTTCCATAAAGATGTGCAACTGTGGAAACACACAGAGGCAGTTCTACTCTGTCCCACAGACTCATTGTAAGTTAAGATGGATGCAGTGGTAATGAGCTTGCTTTTATAGTAATGGAAAGAATCTCTAATAATGACAATTGGAATCTGGCCTTCCCTCAAGATGGGGCTCTGGGTCTATTCAGTCTATTGCATACTCTTGTATAGTTCTGTTCTTTAAAACTCCCCAGAGCCATTCACATAGAATGTTCAGCCAAAAGATACAGGCTCACACGCCTCCTTCTCCTACTGGAAATTGTCCCTTGTCCCCTGACCACCTGTGTTCCATGCTTCACCCACCAGTGGCATCCCTAGAATTGGGATCACTTGGTGCAGTAACTCATGATGCCATTACTCCCCCCACCAAACCCTGACCATGGACTTCTTCCAGTACCAGATGAAACAAAATTCCTAGTCATGTTTATTATTATTATTATTAATTTAGATCACAAAATAGTGTATGTTAAGTATGGTTGTAAATGTATAAATGTACATTTCTTAGCTTCTATGAATACTAAAAATTAAAAATAAATCTTTCCACATTGCATGATAACAGTAGGAGTAACATCACAGAAGCCTATTTTGATTTTTCTCCTTTCCTACGGGTTTCCATCCACTCCTCTAGACAGTTATTGATTATGGTTCACACATGCTGATTATCGCAATAATGCAGCTAAAATACTAGAAGCTGGCAAAGTCTAAGACCAGTTAGACATGGAGGAAGCAAAAATGATTTAGTGCAATGTTACGATAAAGGAACTATCAAAAGTAAGCAAACTTGTGACTGGAGGATGAAGGGTCCTTGCAAATGGATAGCAAGCATATCTCCAACTGGAGTTCTTTAGAAGGTTCAAAAAGCAAGTTAGCATACTGTGTTTGCCTTATAGGTATCTTGATACATGTAAGCTGGACTGAAGATAAATGTTTGCTTTTCTAACTATAGAATTGTTTGGGCAAAAAATGCTATCTGCTGAAACTGCACAAAGGTTTTATAGAGAGTCACTTTTGTGTCACCCCTCTGATAATGCAGCTTTCATTCCTCTTTGACCACCCCCACCCCCAACCAGTGATGCCACTGTCAATGACTCTGACCTTTAATCATTCTGTTTCTCAGACATGTGTTAATTCTGCCTGAAGACTGTTATATTTGCTGCCCCTATTAAATATACCTACTCCTCATTGAAGCTTCAGTTCAAACATAACCTTTCCACAGTTATCTTTGCTGACCACACTAATCCTCAGCCAGGCAATAGTTTCCCACAGATTTTCTTATTTGAATTTCTTCTAAGTTTTTATGACTATAAATTTAAAAAATCTGTTTATTGATTGCTTTCTGTCTTCTACATAATAATATGGGATCACAAAAACAGAGCCATTTTCTGTCAAGCCCATAGTGAATTCTCAGTTCCCAGAACAGTATCATAATAAGCACATGGAAAGTGCTCAACAACTATTTATGAATTAAAAGAATGATGAGTAATGTAACTAATGTAAGTAATGACTAAGGTAACTAATGTTACCTTAACATTTACCACTGTGGCAGAAGTTTTGGAAGTATAAAAGAAATAACTCTTATTTGTCCTGCCCACCATCACTTCTATAACTATGTCTCTTAGCATATGCAAACGCTATGCCAAAGGAGTTTGCTTTATGCTTTTATTATTTAGGTTAGAGGGAGTCTGGAGAGAACATAAAAGCTCAACTTCAGAATAGATGTCAGAGCACCATCAACTTCCACCATTGCTTTGCTTCTCTTATGTGCTTTCAACTGGTTCATTCTGGTTAAGCTCCCTGCTGAGAATTTATATTGTAGCTATACTGCATAGCAGGATTTATAGTTTAGCTATAGATGTTGTCAAGGGAGACGAGTCCTTGAAAAGGACCTCATGATTGGTAAGTAGAAAGGCAGCTAAAGTGAGGAAGGTCCTACACAAGATGGATTGACGCAGGGGCTGCTCCAGCAGGGGAAACCTTGTGAAGAAGCAGGCCTGGGGGGCAGGCAGTGTCTTGTTCTGCTGTGCATGGGGTTGCACGAGACCTGGGTAGAGTCAATGACACTCAATAACCAAACCGCAACCACGTAACTTGGCAGGATCCTCAAGCTTTTTTATAGCTTTCCATGTCATTCTTATGTATCTTATTAAAACGTAAGTTTGGACTCAATGAATGTGGGGTGCAAAAAAACCAAATTCTTGACACATATGTTGAGCCAGAGTGAACTGGCTTCAAATCCAAATTTGTATGTATGTCTGTATATGTATGGTAATACATATACAAAGGAAAATGCCACACGCTTGCATATATGTATACATGCTTGCATGCACACACATACACATACAAGTAGGCTTAAGAAAGCTTTGGAATGGTACATATTCAGGATGTTTTTGGTAATTCTCATAGGAATATACATACAAACACATGTATGTCCACATGTATACATATATCACATGAAAATTCCATGGTACATATTCTCTTTCTGTGTTCTTTTATGAACATTATCTTCTCCAGTACCTTGATAGTTGATTTTGAATGATAAAATTTTGAAGTTGATATGGTAAAGGTTCTCAGTTCAAGCAGCTATAGTTCTGCTATTTTACAAAAGTGCATAGTCTGAGTTATCTTTGTTGGGCACCACATGTCTGTTAAATACTCTGGTGAGTCTTCCAAGAAATGTAGATACATTGTAAAAAAGTTTTCTAAGATATAACCCATAAAATATTTGTATTTCATATCATATCTCTTTCACAAATAATTCAAAACGATTAAAGCAAATAATTACATTTAATATTAATTCAAATACTTTTTCATCTTTGGGGATTTTTAGATCTACAAACTGAAAGTAGTTTAATTTTTAATTTCACATCCACATAATCTCTCCTATACACAATTTTAATATTATGGAAAGTGCTCATTTGAGACTAAGACTTTTTCTACTTTTAATCTCTAAAGTTACTTCTTTTAACTGTTAAACAACAAAGACAAGAAGCCATTTGCTCTTTAGGGTTAATTAAAATAATATTTATTACTATGATTAGTACTTTTTAATCAGTAGTTTATAGAATGCAATAGTTTTTACTTTTCTTCCAACAGATGAAAGTAATATTCCTTATGATCCAAATATATATACCTCCACTCTTAGGCTAAATTTTCAGTGTATGCTGCAATTTTTGCATACATTTACATTAGACAAGTAGATAAACAAACATTAGGGGCTCTGGTGGCACAGTGCTTGAGCCTCTGGCTACCAAATAAAAGCGATCAGTGCAAACCCGCCCACGGGCTCCATAGAAGGAACCAGGGGAGAGATGCTCCCATACAGTACACCACCTAGAACATGCTGCACCGGGTTCCTCTCGCACCTCCGCTTGCTGTGTTGACATGGACGCATTGACTACTACCTAGAGCTTAAGTCAATTAAGAGTCTAGAATCCCTCGAGGAGGGTGAGTGCTCATTTATGAAATCGAATACTGTTTCAGAGAGATTTGCTGTCGGAGACGAGGGCCGCTAAATAATGTGGCTGATTCCGAAATCCTGTTGGGAAATGTAGCCAAAGCAAAGGGAAAAAGCCCTTTGGGGGTTATGAATCCAGTTAAGCTTCATACATATGTTTGCTGACATTTGGAAGAACGAACATTTCTCATCCCCCTTTGACGGCATTAAAAAGCTTGTGGATTCAGGTTTCATGCTCTTTGCGACGGAGTTCTTTTTCTTTTCATATTTTAAATTTGCAACATGCTCTATACAGTCTTTAAGTGAACATCCTGCTTTGAGGACTTCTAACACTCCCCTGCTTTGAGCAGAGTGCCACATGGCAATGCTACAAACATGAAGAGTCCAGCTGTTAAGATGGAAAATACCATGTAAATCACGGGGAAAGCATCTCATCTTACTGCTTCTTGAGAGCTCACTGAAGTCTTTTAAAGGCAAGGGATAGTCACTTTAAAGGGCTCCAAAACGCACTGTCATTTTTCTTTTGATTGTAGATGATAATCTCAAGCTCTTTCAGGAAGGAAAGGTTTGCATAGCTTATTCCCTGAGCAATGATTTTTTTTCTTTAATAATTTCTCAAGTGGCTCTTGTCCATGACCTCCTCAAAGTAGTTATGAGATCTGAAATTGTATCATAATTAATTCTTCTTAAATCCCTATAGTTTCAATGAAAAGTTTTTTTTTTTACTTATAGTCTACACAGGTTCACTGTAGTTTAAAAATTATAGAGAGACTCTGAAGTAAATATATTTCTGTAACAGAAAAAAGCCCTGGACCAGAAAATTTTAAAATTGGGGAGTATCCTGAAAACAAACAAACAAACAAACAAAGAAATCCAGCGTCAGTGTAATACTCCTAGCACTTATGTCATAGATAGTTTTTGTTCATAATATAAAATTGCAAGTTGATCAGAGGTGGTACACGCTTACAGAGGGAATTACAGTGGGAATAAAAAGTCTAAATGCTATAAGATAAAGGGCTTGAGTTTTAAACGTTGATAACATTAAGTACTGAGTATATGTTAGAGCTCTCTCTTGCTTTAGCTTCCAAACCTTTGTGGAAGGAGTCCATGAAGTGAGCCTCTTGTCCCACTTCCATTCTACGTTATTTTTTTTCATGAGGCTATTGGGTCAATGCTCTAGACTACCTCCAGATAATAAAAAAATCTCTGTGGCTAGTGATAATAATAAGCTACAGGAGTCTAAATATTTGTCATTTTGTCCTTATTGTAGAATCAATTGGTTATCTTGGATTTCAGAAATGAGTCATTTTATTTTTAATTGAACTATTTCAATTGGCTTAGATGAGCTTTCCCTTTCTTAGAAGGACTGTTTATTCTGTTATCTTATTGGGAGGCAGCCGAGCATAGAGTTATTATAGATTCAAGTACAGCATATGACTAGACTTTTATTTTTGTCAAAACAGATTCATTTGCAAAATGAGGGAGAGTGATAGCAATTTTCTCATGGGATTGTTATGAGGACTACATGAGTAAATATTTATTACAAATTTACTAGTGTCTCTGGTGCTTGGGTGGAGAGGAATGATACACAAGCAAACTGCAATGGAATTTACAGTCTTGATTAGCTTTGTATTTATTAGGAGTAATAAAAAGTGTTAAAGATGGGAGAGTTACAAAATATTTAGTCAACCATTTTCATTTTCAGTAGGGAGGAGAGATCTAGAGAAAGAATATTATTTGCCCCAGGCTCCTGAATAAATAATCTGGAACACATTTCTCTCCTTTGAGTATAGGAGTTCTATACCTTTCTGACACATTATATTCATGTAACACATCTTTTCGGTTTCTGTTTTGGGTGGCTCCTCAGTGAGGCTGAAGCATATGTTTGCAACATATCTGCTGTGGAGATACCAAGCAGTTAAAAAAAAACACCTTTTTTTTCCTCCTTGTTGAACTTTTTCACACATGCCATGTTGATTGAGTTAAAAAGGATGTGTGGAGCAAAGCATGGAAGAGATTGTTTCTGATGTTTCCATTATGTGGACATGGTCATGAAATATTTCAATAGCCATCTTTTTAAGGAATAAACTCATGGATTTTACTATTCATACAAGAAGACCATCTATTTATGTAGCTCATGAGAATGAACCATAGCACTAAGATGAGGTTGTATATGTTTGTAAAGTCATCTTACAATGAAATGTAAAGACAGACAATATAATATCTTTTATGAGACAAAGTTCAAGCTCAATGTCCCTGAAGCTTCCCTGTTTGACAAAGAAGAACTTAGATTTATCAAATGTTAAACACATGGCTTTAATGGTTCATATTAGAAGCATTCTTGAGGGATTTGCACTAGTTGTTAGGTTGTATTCACTTCACTTTATTTCTTTCCTGTGGTTCTACTATTTCCCTTTGGGATGTGTTTCATGTGTCTGTTATTGCTTTGAAGATTTTTCATTTCTGTCTCATGCTTAACACCTGCCATTGACTCCTTGTCTAACTTATGAGAAATGGAAGCATTTTCTCCTGGACAGTGGTCTTTATAAGGTATATGTGCCTGTACTGATTTAGAAAGATGCTGTACTTTTACCAGTAAGCATTTACTTTTGGTTAATGATAAAGTTTTAGAGCTTAGTAATTTATTTTTTATTCCCTTGATCATTGTTACATTTGTATAAGACAAAATGACTGATAGCCAATTTCTCCTCCACTTTCCAGATAGCAATGTAAGAGAAGCATTAAAAACATTGAATATCAGATAACTTGAGACCCATTAAAATATTTTCTTTTAAGGTGTCACTTAGTCCTCAATTATCATTAGCTTTTTATATTCCTTAATGATGATGATTAAATAGCCTCAATCAATTTTAACTTAAAGAGAGATCCATTGGAGTACATTGCTATGTTGTAAAAGGTTATTTCCACACTCTCATTCAGGACTTATTCGTGACTGTTAACAGAGGATCATAATAAAGATCATTTGTATGTTTTGATTTGTCTTTGCCTGCTTGTAGATAGCAAGAGCAGTTGTTTTCCATATAAATTGATCAGCATTGATAGGAATAACAGAGAAAATATTGTGGTGTATGTGCCTATAGAATGAGTGACTGGAAAGCATTCAGCCTGTATTTTTGTGGTCATATCTGTTATTTTTCTGTTTTTATTAAACTTGAATGATGAAATAGAAAGCTGGTTAAAAGAAGAAGAAAACATATATATTGTGGTTTGGACAAACACTACATTCAGAGATATTTCTTATTTCTTTAATGGAGTACTTTATATTTGCTGCTCTGGCAGGGCTTTTCTTTTTGGTAATTTTCTAACCCTTTCTCAGTTGGTACTATCATATTAAAACTTTTATGGGTATTCCAATTACTGCTACAATCCAGCCTTTATTCTTTTTAAGTTCAGAAGAAGAACATATGTCTTTTAATCTCATCTGAATTATGTTTTAATTATAAACAGATCATTTAATAAATAAAAATGTTCTAAAGAGGTTTGAGTGGAGATTTTTATCAACGAGAAAGCATATGGGTTATGGTAGTGATGATTATTAAAAAAAAAATCTGAGGCCACTCTTAATGTCTTCTGATTCCCCTCCAAAATGGATAAAACAAGTTTATAGCAACATAAAATCAGATTTGGAACCAATTTAGACTTTATTCTTTGAGGTTAGCAAATCTATATGGTTGCCTCTATCCAAGATAGAATGGCCATGTTTGTTTAGATCTTTAGGATATAGGATAAGGTCTTGCCAATAATAATTTTACTTATTCTCAATATCATCCAGCTACATAATCATTTAAAATTAGTAACATCTTCCACTTTCTTCTAAAATTAAATTAATGTAATCATAAAGTTTTTATAATTTCAATGATATGCTCTTATTTTCCTTAATTTTTGTGAACTATGAATTATGTTATTTTGACTTTTTGTCTATTAATTCTAGATAAATGATGACTGTGTGGGATTTTTTAGATGGACGGTTCTGTTTTTCTTTGACAAGCCAACCATTTTGCTCATATTTAATAAAATTGGCTCAATGATTGCACATGTTTTCTAAAGTAAGTATGAACCCATTTATTTGTTCATTCTCCTCTACCTAATCTTTTTATTATAGAGAGCTCTTATACTTAGTGTTTGGCCCTGATTCTCCCCCCCCCCTTATCTTGTCTCAGCTATCTGTTGCTACTCTCCATTATCAGTCTTATCTTCTAAACATATAATGAAATATTGAATGCAATTTATAGCATAACTAATAGCATATACATGCTGCATATATGTATATATTATAATATGTGTACATACATATGTTCTTAGTCTAAATATGCTTCCTGGACTCTATACCACTGCCATTGAGTCAATGAATTCTGACCCATAGCAGCCGTGTAGGATAGAATGGTTTGTACTACTTAACTCTTGATGGGAGTGTGAATCCTCAACTTTTCCCATGGAGCAGCTGGCAATTTTAAATTGCTTACCTTGTAGTTACCAGCCCCATATGTAACTCACTAAGTCACCATAGCTCCATGAAACATAGACTGAGATGTTTAATTGTCCAATTGACCTCTGCACTTGAATATCTAATATGAATTTCAAATTTTACATGTCTGATCGTTCCAGACCCTCAGCTAAACATGCCTTTGCCAATAAGCTATCCGCTTTATTTCATGATAACTTGATTTCCTCAGGTGTGAGATCTAAGGACTATGCATCATTCTTGATTGATCTTCTCTTATATCTCAAATCACATTTTTACTAAATTTCGGGGCTTATATATATGCATATATATGTGTGTGTGTGCATATATATTTGTTAATACTTTAGATCAAAGAATCATACTCTTTTTCCCTGATGTGTTAGTCTGGGTACACTAGAGAAGCAAATTCATAAGCACATATACATATATAAGGGAGAGGTTTATATACAAGATGAATGGAACATTGAGAAAGCATTCCAACCCAGTGCAGTCCAAGTACATAAGTCCGATGTTAGCCCATGTGTTCAATACCAATCCATAAATCCTCTTCAGACTCACAAAGTACATGCAATGACACCAGGACAATCACAGGCCAGTGGGTGCAGAGTCTTGTGTATCCAGTGGTGGTAGAAGCATCTCAGTGCTGGCAGGGACTTCTCTGTGGCTTCTCAAGCATCTCAGCACTGGCAGGAGTCTCCACATAACTTGTCTTGCTTCAGAGGTCTGGTTCCATCAGGGTAAGCCAACGTAGATTCTCCTTCAAGATGTTGTGCAGGGACTCAACCTCGTGTCTTGTCAGTAGAACATGTTCAAGGGACTGAGTTGTAAGTGTCTCACTTCCAAAGGGGAAATATGGCCAGATTTTCCAGAATTCTCAGGGGAAAGCCATGCCCACACAGAGATATCATTGGCTATCTCCAGATTGGCAGGAGAGACTCCACTCTTACACTCCCAATCCTGAAATTGACACCAGATTAGTGACCGCCACACCTGGCTTCCTACAGTAGTCTTGTAAGACTGATCTTTTCATGCTTTTGCTCCACCTCACCTTTCTTCTACCTCAAACAACCCAGCAAAAGAAGTCATGTCGTTATGCCTTTGAAACATAATTAAATCACCTGTCTTCTGTTCAGCTTCTCCACTTGATCACCAGATCACTTGCAAAATAACTGAATGTTTTATGATGACCTGTAAGTCCATAGCTGTCTGGATTTCTGTTATCTCTTTGACTTCATGCCTTCCTTCACTTCTCCATTGGCTTCAGTGTATTGGTTTTCTTGAAAGTGCAAACATTTTTTTCCCTTGGGTTTTCACTGCTTAAGTGAGAGTGCTCCAGATTTTCTCAAGATGAATCCGTACAGTTCCTTCAAGCCTTTTCCTCAAGTATCAATGCTTTTGAATGACATTTTATATAAAACATCTTCTGACAACTGCTCTCCTCATACACTTTTGTTTTTTTCTCTCTCTGTTTTACTTATTCCTTGATGGTATAGTTAGTTATGTTTTGGGATGCTAACTGAAAGATCAGTGGTTCAAAACCATCAGCCAATCCGTGGGAGAAAGATGCTTCTATCCCATATGGATTTATAGTTTCAACCACCAGGGAGAGTCATTCTCTGTTCCTTAGGGTTGCTATAAGTGAGAATTCAGTTGGAGGTTTAAATTTTTTTAATATTATTTAAGTGTATCTCCTGTGCTGACCTCCATATTAAACCAGAAATACCAACCATTAAGTTCAGCTCACTATAACTACAAACCTTAGGGTCCCCAAGATGGTACATCTTTAAAAGAGCAGATAGATTCATCTTTCCCCTGCAACAGGGCTGGTGGATTTGACCTGTCAACCATGGGCTTAGTGCCCGATGTTAGCAAATAGAACCACCGGGGCTCCATACATTCTGTTGTGGTAGGTTTCCCAGTTTGTTTTGTCAGTTTCTTTCTTTCTTTCTCTCTTTCTTTCTATTCTTGTTGGAATATTTTCTCTCCTTTGGCTAATTCAATGCTTGACACATAGTGGGTATTCAATAAATATTTATTGAGTGAGTTAATGATGCAAAATTAAAACATAGTACTTCAGCTTTTTTAGTGAATTAGAAGATATTAGATGTTATAAAGGTAACATTTGGCCAGAAATTGAATGACACCAGAATTTACCAGGAATGTGGTCTTGAGCAAATCTCATAAATATTTTATATCTCAGTCATAAGTAAAATTGAGACTTGTATGAAATAATAATATAGGAAAATTCTTGGCAACTTGGCAATTATTAATTTTATTAATGATATTAATGCTCCTCCCCTCCTTGGAGATCGATTCAATTTATCTTATAAATGGATTAATTTTTATTTGTACTAGATGAGTATATCTATATAGGTTTTTATATTTATTTATTTAATTTTATTTTTTAATTAAAAATCATTTTATTAGGGGCTCATACATCATTTTTCCAATACATAGATACTCATAGTGTGACAAGAACCCTCACACGTTTGCTGCCGTCATCATTCTCCAAACATTATATAGTCTTTTATGCCATTTTGTCTTAAGTTTTGTCACTCTTTCTTTGGGTTGATATGATTGGTTAAGCATAAAACATTAACTGAATGTTAACTATTACTATACATAATAAAACAGCTAAAATTCAATGAAAGCAATGCATTTTAATGCAATTTTTGAGCTGTACCATATTTTTCAAACCATAGGATGCACTTCTTTTCCCTTCAAAGTGGGAGAAAATGGGGGTGCATCTCGAGGTGTGGTACCCCAGAATATTTGTTTTTGAAACCATACTCCCGTTTACTGCTGCTGCTGTTTGTGTGCTGTGGATTGCTGTGTGATCAGGGAGAGTCTCCCCTCCTGAAATCTCAATGTCCTCAGGTCACATGATGGGCACAGTGCACACCTCCCCTAATTTGTTAATGAAAGTGATGATGGTTCTTAACATCACTGTTGAGCTTAAACTGGTAAATATTACCATATTTGGCTTTATTAAAAATATTTTAGCATACAGGTGCTATTTGGTTCAGAGGATATTTTTCTTTTTTCCTGCCCTAAATACTGAGTGCATCTTATGGACAGGTGCATCTTATGATCTGAAAAATATAGTAGTTCTATATGCTTTTAACATTTTTATTGATTAATATGTGCCATGCTCTCATTTAGGTGCTTTTACAAATATAAATATATTTAATAGGCCAGAGGATATTTCTGTCATGGAACAAGCAAGAAATACTTGGGCCTAGAGAAATTTCAGGTTGGATCTAGAGGGAAGTCAACTGACCATGTATAATAATATACCATATATCAATCCACCATAATCAAGCTTACAATAATCTCTGTCTGATAGTAAAGCTGATTGAGTCCCTTGTCTGTGGCTAGGGGCAGGTTATTATTTTGTTGTTGTTGTTGATCTTATGTTATAGGAAGAATGAGATAGAGAAGTGCCATGGTGATATTTAACCCCGGATAGTAAGTATGGTCACTTTCATCACATTCAGGATCAGACAGTGAGGTGTGGCTAGAGTAAAGTGAGTGAAGAGGGAAGGTGTTATAAGATAAATTCAAAGTTCTAGTCAAGGGACCATTATGTTTGCCCTCATGGACAAGAAAGAATTCACATTTAGTTTCATTGTGATGGAGAGCAAATCGAAGGCTTTAAGCCAGGAAATTACATGAGCTCAGTTATGTCTAGAAAAACTTTCCAGGAAAGAACATATGTGTTCCATGGGCTCATTGATTTGACCTATGGCAGTTATACATTAGTAGAATAGAGTGATTCATAAAGATCTTTGAAACATATGCCATGCTAATTACCTCTCACATACATTAACTTTAGGCAAAGCAAGAACTAACTTTTTCTTCCCATGAATTTAGGCATATTTGGATTTTGACAGTATTTGTTAGATTCACACTAAATCAAAGTACACATTTTTTATTTTCCAGATATCTACTGTTACATGATGTAAAAGCAAGTGATTTTTCAGGGGGCATTTTGGTATGGTAAAGTAGTTAGACTCTTAAATGCTATGGGCATTTGAATTGTTATATCATTCCTAATAATAGCATACAGTGGCACTGAGGGAAATGACAATTTCCTGTAGCCTTATGCGGCACTGTGCTGGTGGGGTATGAGATCATGTCATGAAATCCAAGAGAGTAATTTATAAGACCCCTGCCTCAATTTTGTCTGATCTCATAAAGTGGACTTGACTAAGAAACTATATGGGAAGTGAGATATGATTTCTAACCCTCAATTTGTTTCCATTTATTTTAATTACAATAAAAGAGAGTAAAAAAAAGACATGTTGTCTAATCGGAGAGTGGCTTTCTATTTTACTTCATCCTGTTTTCTCTTAAGAAATCTGCTTTTCTTTAGAAATATTATTACTGACATAGCTTTTTAGTTTGTGAAAGTATTCCAGTAACTTTGTGGTTTCTTCTATACTCTTTCTTCATAGCAATTATGACAAGGAATAAAATAGCCATTTTATGAAGGTCCAGTAGGAATTTAAAGGGAAAACAATGACAGCATGCACAAATTTCATATAATGTGATACCAAGTGATATCGATAGCAATTATTTTTGATATCTTATACCTCAAAAATATGTTCCAGGAAAACAAGAAAAAATATGTAGCCGATCATCTTAATAAGCTTTGGTTTTACAATTAAAAATAATGTGTTAGAAGAAGGGAGCTATAACAGTCAGGCTTTCCTATTAAGTACATATGTTTATTTTCTGGACCAACATTTAAAAAGGAGAAAATGTATTCCAAAAACCTTACTTAATATATACTTTATTAAAAAAGATACTTTATTAGAGAATATTATTTCCCCCCCTCGATTTAGCTGTCTGGGCTCAAAAACAAAAGAAAATCAATTTCTCTACTTTTGATTGCTAAGTTTCATCATTAGCTTTGTATTTAATGGGTATTGGGATATGGGCAATAGCTGGACTTTTGTCTCGAGTAGACACCAGAATTTCTCACTGAATATCTGTCATTAGAAATAAGTATACATCTGCCTCACACTGCCATGTTGTTGCTGCCAGGCATCTTTAAGTTGATTCTCACTCATAGCAACCTTATGTTGGGTGAAAAACGGAGAGAAACTGCCCTATCTTAGATTGTTGGTATGCTGGAGTCCAATGCTAATAAGATTTGAACTCAGGAAGTCTACTGATAAGCTATTTACAGTTTCTGTGATTATGTAAGTAAAACATGAAAATAAAAAAATTGTTTCTTGCTTTTAAATTTATATTATTGCAAGTAGTTATGGGGAATATGATAGTTATATAATCAGTTGTCAATTTGAGAGGATTATGAGTGATGTGTGACATAGTTAAGGTTTATTGTGCCAACCTGGCCAACAAACACATGTGGAATTAATTGAAGGGCAGAGAAATAAATGGCCAGGAGAGTATCGCCTTTCTTGCTCTCTGATGGTGGGACCAGGGTGCAGCTGCCTTAGTCAGTTCCCTGCTTTAGCTGGCAAGGCTCACTTCCTGTGAGACAATCTGAGCAGAAGCCACATGGACCTACCCTAATGCAGCCCTGGATGCTGGAGCAGCCACGTGGACACCCCTGCCAGCACTGAGATGCTTACGCACTCACTGATTCAGCTATTCTCCTGCAGTCAGCATCATTGCATGTGTCTTGTGAGAGTGAGGAGGACTTTGTAGATTAGTGTTGGATATATGGGTTAATGTTTGACTTATGGGCTTGGACAACACTCAGTTGTGATGCTTCCTTAATGTATATTTTTCCTTTATAGAATATATGTGTGTGTATGTGTGTATATATGTGTGTGTGTATGTATGTGTGTGTGTGTGTGTGTGTGTGTGTATATATGTATATATATATATATATATATATATATATATATATGGCATCATTGCCCTCTGGTGGGAATGGGAGGCTCAGTCTTGCTCCTGGAGAGCTGCTGCTGGATTTGAACTGGCAAGCCAGTGGGCCGCAGTTCTGCACTCAACTTCTACGCCACTGGGGCTCAGCATATATATTAGATTTGTTTCTCTAGTCTATCCAGACTAACACAAGGTGAAGTTTACCTGTCAATCAGGCAAGCTTCTATGTAGGCTTGGCCTTCTCCTGAGGATTCTGGGTACTCCATTATTTCCTCCTTGGCGGTAGAAGGCACGCACCCTTTCTCTCGCTTGACTCACTCCCTGTGAGATTCTCTGCTCACTCCCAGTAAGACATCCTATGGAGAAGGTGCATGTAGAGAGGTTAATGAAGTCAGACTTCTGGAGCCAAAGAAGCCACATGGAGATCCCTGCCAGCACTGAGATGCTTATAACACCACCAAATCCACAAGACTTTCCACCCACTGACCTGCGATCTTCCTGCATTTGGTGAACTGCATGTGTCTCATGAGTCTGAAGAGGACTTTATAGGCTGGAATCAGACATATGGGCTAATATCAGACTTGTGAACTTGAACTGGAATGAGCAGATATATCCTCCTCAATATTCAAGTGCTCTTGTATATACTGAATTTTTTAGACCATTAGACAGACGTACCTGACCACAAGACACACCTGACCTGTTTTTAAAGCTGGAAAACAAAAAAATATATATATACTCTGAACCAAATAGTACCAATATACTAAAATAATTTTTAAAATAAAGCAAAATACAGTAATATGTAACAGTGTCAATTCAGCAGTCATGTTAAGAACCATCATTACTTTCATTAACAAATGAAAGGAGGTGTGCACTGTGCGCATCATGGGACCTGACTGATATTGAGACTCCAGGAGGCCGGATTTCCCATGAACACACAGCAATCCACAGCATGCAAACAGCAGCTGCGGGAAGCAAGTGCATGGGATCATAGACAAATATTCTGGGGTGCAACCCTTCAAACCCTCATTCTCCCCTCCCCCCACTTTGGGGGAAAGGAAGTGCATCCTATTGTCTGTCAATATAGTAAATGTCTTTCTTATACGCATGTGAGTGTCTATGGATTTGTTTCTCTACTCTATTCAGATTAACACAGAGAATTA